>CAJHQP010000764.1:0-154883 GCA_905132765.1 Moricandia arvensis | reverse complement strand
CCAATAAATTTTTAACGGAGAAGTTATAAATATATATCATTTACAAAAAGGAAACTGATGTTCAGCTGGACCAATGCGATATACGTTGGCAATTCGAACAGCAAAAAAGCTAGTGGTAATGACTTTCATCTTCATAATCTCTAGTCTTGGTTTCACCAGCATCTCTTTTGATAGTCTGAAGCTATCAAGTTTCAAGCCTTCAACTTCATATATATAGTAAGTATGAATGTTTTTGTAACATCCCGAGTTGTGATATATGAAAAAGGTTTAAGAGAATTGATTTGACTACCTATGTCACCAAAGTCGACTTACCTTTTCCGTCACACATCTGTTTAGAACTCTAGGGTTAAGCGTGCTTATGCTGGAGTAGTGAAATGATGGGTGACCTATCGGGAAGTGATTCGCGATACCGTGCGAGTGAGGCCAAAACACGGGGAAAGGTCGGGTGGTGATTGCAGGGTCAGTAAACAATGATTTTGAGCCTTGGAAAAATTAACGCACGGCCGTCAGACAGGGGTGGGGCCCACGAGCCCGATAGAGGGATGTGTGACTCACCGGTAGGGGCGGTTGGGGCGTTACAAGTGGTATCAGAGCTGGTTAGCCATCTCGGCTCTGACCCGAGAGACGTCTTGAGACCTGTAGTGGGGTGCAACGAGGACGTTGCGTTCTTTGAGAGGGGGTGAATTGTAACATCCCGAGTTGTGATATATGAAAAAGGCTTAAGAGAATTGATTTGGCTACCTATGTCACCAAAGTCAACTTACCTTTTCCGTCACACATCCGTTTAGAACTCTAGGGTTAAGCGTGCTTATGCTGGAGTAGTGAAAGGATGGGTGACCTATCGGGAAGTGATTCGCGATACTGTGCGAGTGAGACTAAAACACGGGAAAAGGTCGGGTGGTGATTGCAGGGTCAGTAAACAATGATTTCGAGCATTGGAAAAATTAACGCACGACCGTCAGACGGGATGGGATCCACGGGCCGAGAGAGCGGGCGTGGTGGCCCATTAGCCGTGGGCGATCGGGGCGTTACAGTTTTTTTGTCAGTCATGTTAAGCCTCAAAGTACGATATTTGTATGTATGTTCATGGTGTTCCGAAAATTCAAAGAAGCTTTTTGGGACAATACCAAAGCATATGAACAGGAGCTATAATTCAGAGTGAAACCGGAGAATATATGACTTTTTGATTCTGAATACTCACAGAAAAATGGTGAAAAATATGATAAAGAAAACTAACTGCAAACCAAATTCTAAGAGTTTCTGAATCATTAGGACCCCCACAAAAATAAAACACCAATAGAAACAAGAACAAGCTTGTAATGGCGAAACGCTTTAACCGCGAACTCCTTTATTCGAGAATAGTCTGAATCACTCCAGCACCAACTGTCTTCCCACCTTCTCTAATAGCAAACCTCATCCCTTGTTCACAAGCAACAGGCACGATAAGCTCCACAACAATCTTAACCCGATCACCAGGCATAACCATCTTCGACTCCTCATCCTTGTCATTCATAATCTTAGTCACTTTACCGGTAACATCAGTCGTCCTCATGTAAAACTGTGGTCTGTAACCCGCGAAAAACGGAGAATGTCTTCCACCTTCTTCCTTCTTCAACACATACACAATGGCTTCAAACTTAGTATGAGGAGTAATCGATCCGGGCTTAGCTAAAACCATACCTCTCTGAATGTCAGCCTTTTGTATACCTCTAAGCAACAATCCTACATTATCTCCAGCCATTGCTTCATCAAGAATCTTCTGAAACATCTCTACTCCTGTAACAGTGTAGTTCCTTGTCTCTCTTAACCCAACCAAATCCACAGTCTCTCCAACTTTCACCGTACCTCTTTCGACACGACCAGTAGCGACCGTACCACGACCGGTGATTGAAAACACATCTTCCACTGCTAACAAGAAAGGTAAGTCCGTCTGTCTTGTCGGAATCGGGATGTAACTATCAACAGAATCCATCAACTCGTAAATCTTATCAACCCATTTGTTTTCACCTCTCTTCACGTTAGGATTCGCAGTAAGAGTCTCAACAGCTAACAAAGCAGAGCCAGAGATAATCGGAATATCATCACCGTTAAACTCATAGGACGAGAGAAGCTCACGAACCTCAAGCTCAACAAGCTCCAAAAGCTCAGCATCATCAACTTGATCCTCTTTGTTCAAGAAGACAACCATGTCGGGAACACCAACTTGCTTGGCCAAAAGAATATGCTCTTTAGTCTGAGGCATAGGACCGTCGGCGCCGGAAACAACGAGGATAGCTCCGTCCATCTGAGCAGCTCCGGTGATCATGTTCTTGACGTAATCAGCATGACCAGGACAGTCAACGTGAGCGTAATGACGATTCTCAGTCTCGTACTCGACGGTTGCAGTGTTGATTGTGATTCCACGAGCTCTCTCCTCAGGTGCCGCATCGATCTCGTCGTACTTTTTAGCTACGCTGTTTCCCATGGAAGCTAAGGCCATGGTTAGGGCGGCGGTTAAAGTGGTTTTCCCATGGTCGACGTGGCCGATTGTGCCGATGTTGACGTGAGGCTTCTTCCTCTCGAACTTTCCTCTGGCGGCGCGAACTGTGAAGGCGCGACGGAGGGGCTGAGTAGAAGAGGAGGAGACGGAGAGGGAAGTGAGAGAAGGGAGGAAGGAGGAGGAGAGAGTTAGGGAAATGGTTTTAGGAGGTGAAGAGGAAGGAGAAGCGTAGGAGGAAAAGAGGAGCCTAGAGGAGGATGAGGTGGCTGCGGGAGAAGAAAACGCCATGGGAAAGCTGAGGAGGAGAGGAGAAGATTGTGTGTGGAGTGTTATTTGTAATGGGGAGAAAAGGTATGGAGGCAAAAATGAAGGGCTCTTATTTTAGCCTATCCATTGCAGTGTGTGCCAAATACTAATCTTTTTATTTACTTTTAGTTTCATTTTCTATTTTATTTTTCCCTAGAATTAAATTAAAATATATATACTGCGGTCTGAAGGTTGGAATTAGAAACAAAGAATAAATTTTTTGAAAATCTTAATTTGTTATTCCATAGCCAATGTTGAGCCAATGTTATTATTTTGTTCAAAAGCCTATGTTATTATTATAAATTAATCGTATTGGTGAAGTGGTAGACATAACTGATGTGTGTTCAGTGTTCGTGGCCATTTCTTCGCTTACGTGTAGCTTCATTGACCAACAAAACTATACTGTTTGAAGAGAAGAAATCGTGTCATTTTTGCAAACACTTGCTAGACTTGACGTAGACTTAGCCGAGTTGCATTCAAATTCACTCCATTCCTTTGTGAGTTTAGCCGGTTTTGTCATCGGAATGTACAGCTCGTAGCATATAGAAAAGAAAAAATTATGTTACAAAAAGAAACGTTTACATTCATATTAAACAATATCCATTATGTCTAAAATTGCCTTGAGATGTACATGAAATGCTGTCTGTATCAATAATGTGATTGCTTTTTTTCATGTGTTTTAAGGTGGTGGAACATCAACGATATTGATGCTTGAGTTGTGGCCTTCTATGCAGCTTGAAGGTTGGAAACTGTATGTAAACTTATCCTAACACGAATCAGTCCCACTTTATTTGCAAATGGCATCTTAAGTTCATTATACAATAAACCAAATCAAATGAGAGGAAAAATAGCAGGAAATAATTGAAAGTCTGAGACCACCAACATTGGTTATTTTTTTATACAGTTTCTCAATAATGAAAAACAAATCAACATTCCATTTTCCACAATGCAATTGTTTTTCATTTGCCGGGAGACCATCCACATTGAAAAATGGAATGGAACCTAACTTAGCTCCAACCAAATGAGAGTTGAGTTTAATATGAATACAGATCTTATCAAATTAGATCTCTAATGCTCGTGGTCGGGCTTCAGCTCAAACGAGAGTTTAGGACTGCTAGGGTCGATCGACAAAGGGAGCAGCACCATAAGAGTGGGCTGTTCTATCTTGAGTGTTCTGAATTCTAGACTTGCTCTTAATTGAACTTGAATAATTGTTTGGCTCACAAGTGTTTACATCCGATCAAACCACCCTAGGCTGGCTTCTCTTTAATCTGAATTCAAACTACCTTGCTCTTTGTTCCTCTCTCCCTGTGAATTTTCAGTTTAGAACACTCTATTGTTTTAGTTTGATATTGATCCCACAAAGATAAAGTGTAAACTGGTCATCTGGAATTGAATCTAAAATATTACAACAACCACTGTTAACTTGACAGTAGCAAGATCCAATTTTAGTGTATCATAGCACTCCATAAATTTCATTGGAGACTAACCCGATAATCCCAATAAAGACTAGCGCAGTGATCAAAGAGTCTTTATCAACCCATGGGATTGATAATTGGTCCTCAATGGTTAAAGACGCCACAAAGAGGTTGCAGGAAAAAGGTGAAGCTTTCACTCTTCAATTAGAGGAGTCTTGCTTTTTCAATTCAGTGACTATGAAGAATAGGAACGGTTGGGAGTTATTTGTGTTAGGGAAGTTTTACTCGATGCGCTATCTTATAACAAAATACACAACAATGTTAACAATGGAAAGCAATTCATAGACATTTTGGTTGCAATGATGGAAGATTATGATTTTATCTACCGAATGCGGCTATAAAAACAGAGTAATCACTTAGGGAAGATCAAGGGCCATACTATGTTTGTTGATCATTGGGAGAAATTCCAGGTAACGTTGGAATGTCGCGGGAGCATTACAAAAACCGAAGGCATCCTTTTGTAGGCGAATGTACCATATGGGCATGTGAATGTTGTCTTCTCCTGATCATCTTGATGGATGGGAATCTGAAAGAAACCTTAATAACCATCTAAAAGAAGTATTAGGAATGGTTAGCCAATCGCTCAAGCATTTGATCAATAAAAGGAAGTGGAAAATGATCTTTGCGAGTTGCTGCATTTAATTTACGAAAGTCAATGGACATGCGATGGCCAATCACAGTTCTTGTTGGTATTAACTCGTTCTTCTCATTGGTGATAACTGTGATCCCTCCTTTCATAGGAACTACATGGACATGACTAACCCATTTACTATCAGAAATCGCATAGATTACACTAGCCTCTAGAAGTTTCATTATCTTCTTCTTTACAATATCTTTTAGATTCGGGTTTAACCTCCTCTAATGTCTACAGAAGTCATTGATTCATCTTCCCGGTGTATTCTATGTATGCACAAGTCAGGAAAAATTCCAGGTATGTCAGCTAGGGAGTATCCTAATGCTCACATAAAAGCAGAGCAGTTTTCACATTATTAAGTTCAGAGTTCACAATTACTGGATATGGAATTTGCTAGGAAAGCATACATGAGCCCCGCGGGTAGGGATTTCAAGTCGACTTTCGGGGCTCTTAGGTCGCTCCACGGTTCGTTGAGCTGGTTCATTGGAGCAATCGCTTTGCCAGAATTGCCTTGCTCGCTCTCCCCCAGACTTAGGTAAGCAATTGTTTTCTCCATGCTTTTGTTGGAGTCTAACATCTTTGCGTACCCGTCAGCACATATGTTCTGAGTGTTCTGCTCAGTTTCAGCTCTGGTAAGAGTAACCTCTAATGGGTCATCAGATAGAATTTCCTCAATCGTTCCTTCTTGAGGTTCTAGGATATCATCGTCCCCATCCACCATCAAAGTCTGCCCATCCAGCATGGGTTTCTTAAGCAACTTATTCATTTCAAACTTCATGATTATATCTCCTAGTTGGAGATCAATTGTTCCATTCATGACATCAATGATTGCTCCAGCTGTGCATAAGAAAGGTCTACCCAGAATGAGTGGTTCCTTTGGTTCTTCATCTAGTTCAAGTTCCACAAAATCGGCTGGAACAATGGTGTTGCCGATTTGGACATGTAGGTCTTCAAGAACACCCACCGGTAGTTTTACTAATCTGCTGGCAAAGACCAGGGAGATCCTAGTTGGCTTAAATTTTGTGAAACTAAGGTGTTTAGTGACAGAATATGGCATCAGGTTAACACTGGAGCCAAGGTCACATAAAGAGCATGCGAAAAGTGTCTTCCCAATCTGAACGGAAAGGACAAACTTTCCTGGATCACCCAGTTTCTTGATCACCTTGTTCTGGAGTACTGCGCTGCATTCTTTAGATACCATCATAGCTCACTATCTCTTGTGATTTTTTCTGAGATTAGCCCCTTCACCAGGCTTCGCATAGAGGGTATCATCTGGATTGCATCAATCAAAGGTAGCTTGATAGTCAAGTCATCAAGTATTTTTTTGCATTTCATCTCCTCGCAATCCTTGCGAGATTTCTTCGCTGGAACAGGGTAGGGTAGTTTAGGGGTGTAAACTCGAGTAGGGACGGTCTCACCAGCTGATTTAAAAGAAACAGTTTCAGTCTCGACATGTTGCTCTTCTGTGTTGGGAGCATCATGCATGGGTGGTTCTGATTCTTTTTGTTTCCCCTTTTCTGCTGCGGTCAGTCTCCTAGATAATGGATCACTGAGTTGCTTTCACTCCTCAATTCTACTGCGTTACAGTCACGTGGGTTCTTATCAGTCTTTCCAGGCAGTGTCCCTTGCTGCCTTTTGGCGGTCTGAGCGAGAGCAATGTCAATCTGGCGCATGTGGCTACTCACGTTGTCGTAGTTGGTGTTCAGCTCAGTGAACATGCTGTCCATTCAGGTATTGATTTCCGAGGTAGCTTGATTCAATGCCTTGATTTGTACTTGTTGTCTCTGGAGCAGCTGGTGCATCATTTTCCCAAAACTTTCAGCTCGTCTTGCGAACCACTCGAGTTAGTTGGAGTTGTTTGTTGATTGCTCGATGGCTTCTGCTGACTCTGGTTTTGGTTATGGCTCAAAAAACGTTTTTGAGCCTGACTGAAAATGGAAGTTTTACCTTGGAAGTTCTGAGGGAAACCTCTTTGCTGGTTAGCACCCTGTGCTTGATTACTCTGCACTTGATCTGCAGGATTCTCTACGTTGTTGTTTTGGTAAGAGAACATGTTAGGGTTGTTTATGTTGTTGGAATTCTGGTTGTAGTTCCGGTTCTGAACATACCCTTAACCATTGATGTAAAGTACTTCCTGTCGATCCTCTCCTTTCTTTCCACTGTCTCCAGCTAAATCTTGCGCAATTTGCTCGGGTGTAGCTTCCTCCATGAACATGACTAGCCCTTCATTACTCTTGAGGAGTAGATCGACCTTGGCGGATAGCTCATCCTTCCACTGGGTGTCAATGCTGCTGACCTTGCTACTTCCTTTGGAGCGATCTGTCTCTGGGTTTTTGTTTGCTGAGCTAGCAGCCATATTCTCTATCAGCTCGAATGCTCCAGCAGTAGTTTGAGTCATGAAATCTCCCTTGCTCGCAGAGTTTAGAGCGTTGTGGAACTCCCAATCCACACCATCATAGAATATTCCCATAATGTGATCATTATCAAATCCGTGATGAGGACACTCCCTGAGAGTATCATTGAACCGCTCCCATGCTTCATCAAATGGTTCATTAGCATATTGCTTGAGAGAGGAGTTTTGTTCCCGAGAGCAGTTGTTTTTGCCTTCGTGTGGAAGTGGCTCAAGAAGGCTGCTCTGACTTGTTCCCACATAGTGAGAGAGCCAGTAGGAAGTGACTTCAGCAATCGTGAAGCTTTGTCGGATAGAGAGAATGGGAACAACATACATTTGACAAATACAGGTGATACCCCATTGGAGCGAGTCATGGCGCAGATTTCTTCAAAAGCTTCAATGTGCTCCATTGGTATCTCAGCTGGTAACCCATGAAACATTTTTCTCTGTACCAAGTTGGTCATAGCAGGCTTGATCTCAAAGTCCTGCCTGGTGCAAGGCGGTGGAGCAATGGCAGAGTGCGTAGTAGGAAGTTACGCGGTAGGTTTCTCTCTCTGATCGGAGCAGCTTGCTCCGCGGCTTGCTGAACAGCCTGCTGCTGCGCTTGGAAGTTTTGCTGCATCTGGTGCATCTGTTGTTTCATCTGTTGCATTGCAGCAGCGAGATCATCTTGATTTCCGTAGTCGCCCATTGTGGCGTTGGTCGTCCTCGTTTGTTGTCGGTTGGTTCTTTCTAACCTTGCGAGCTCCTGATTTGTAAGCGTAACTAATGGACTTGAGGTGTTGCTTCGCGTGTTTCTACTGGACATACACCTGGAACATTAGCTGCAAACAACAAGGTAAAGCAAGTTAGAGGTTTTAGACTAAATATGTAGCCGAAAAATAAAGGTAAAAAGCTGGTCCCCGTCGCAACGGCGCCAAAACTTGATACACTAAAATTGGATCTTGCTACTGTCAAGTTAACAATGGTTGTTGTAATATTTTAGATTCAATTCCAGAGGACTAGTTTACACTTTATCTTTGTGGGATCACTATCAAGCTAAAACAATAGAGTGTTCTAAACTGAAAATTTACAGAGAGCGAGAAACAAAGAGCAAGGGAGTTTGAATTCAGATTAAAGAGAAGCCAGCCTAGGGTGGTTTGATCGGGTGTAAACATTTGTGAGCCAAACAATTATTCAAGTTCAATTAAGAGTTAGTCTAGAACTCAGAACACTCAAGATAGAACAGCCCACTCTCGTGGTGCTGCTCCCTTTGTGGATCGACCCCAGCAATCCTAAACTCCCGTTTTGATGAAGCGCGACCATGAGCATTAGAGATCTAATCCGATAAGTTCACAATACACCCTAACATCTACTCTCGCTGATTAGGGATGTAATGCTCATTCATGCTATGTCTAGCAACCTATTACACGGTTAATGAATAGATTAAACCTAAGTTCATGCATTAAGTGATGAGATTAATGCAAGCAATAAGAACAGCTATGAACGAAGACAATCAATTTATAACTTATTTATGTCAAGCTCACAGATCTAACACCCTAACACCCTAGACTAGGCAGGGTGACTACTCGTTCATGGCACAAGGAAACACACAAATCTTGACTGAATAAAGCATAACGATTTAATAGTAAAGAGAGGGTTCAGGGAGTTCTTCTCTAAAGATGAAAAAGAGAAACCTTCACCCTTACAATAATAGCCAAATCGCAAAAACAAGTCTCAGAAGGTTTCTTGTGTAAAAACTAAGGTAACCCTCGAGAAATAGAGGTCAATGGTCTTTTATAAGGTGGGCAGGGACTTCTAGAGAGATAGAGAGAGAGAGGGAGAGAGAGGGAGAGAGAGTATGTAGGCAAATCTCAAAATATCTCATAAGTTTCCATATTTTTCGGGAGCAGGCAAGTGGTTGCTCTGTTTGGGTGCTCCTTGGCGGAAAACTTCCAAATTTTCTTCTTTTCTTCATTTTTCCCCTCTTTAGCAATCTGCCCTATTCCAGTCTAGAAATGACTCAAAACGTACTGAGAAAGTTCTGACATTAACTGAAAAAGGTTGGGAAAACATATGTACTTGATGTCAAAAACACAACATATCATGCTATATGTTGAAGATTTGGTGTATACATCAGGAGGTGGCATGTCCAAGTTTTCCTTCAAAATTGGTTTCACTGTGATAGCAATCACATATGTCTCCTTCATTTATGGATCTGTTGTAGAAGCGATGACAGTCAAGAGGATTGTGTCATACATGTCTGTTGAGCTTCCAAATCGATTAGAAGCACCATCGATTGGCATCAGAAGCAAATGTGACATTTTTGCCGAAACACCAACAACAAAGGAAGGCGAAAACAGGATCTAAGATTTGACCAAAAGAGGAAAAATGACTAAAGCTTTCGGAGTATTAAGATATATAGTTGGTTTAGTTCGGTATAGGATAAATGATTCATTATTCAATTTGATTGTGTTTTACTATTGGTTAACGCAAGTGTATATAAACTGATTGTAAGCTACATTTTTGGGTTAATGAGAATTGAATCCATTTTCCCAGAGACGGATTATGTTTCTCTAATATGGTATCAGAGCGATACTTCTGCTTCGTTCGCTGATTCTTCTTGATTTGTCAATTCTCTTTGTGTTTTCCAGCTCTGATTCATCTCATAATCGATTCTTTTTCGATTAATTCTCTTCTTTGAGCTCAAACGGATCGAAATGGTGAAGTGTGGCACAAAAACGAAGAATCAAAACTCTAACAATGAAGATCAAGTTTCTGAAGTTCTTACAAGGTCAATGACACCGATTCTCTATGAACCTGTTGAACTTTCTGCTAAACAGCAATAATTTTGTAGCTCAGCGATTCGTGATAGATCTAGTTTGATGCCGATGCTAACAGAATCGTATGATGGTACTCATAGTCCCTTCTTACTTCATTTTGCCGATCATCCAGGTATACTATCGTCTCTCACACTCTTGATGGAACAAGTTACAATAGATGGTCCATAGCAATGAAGATTAGTTTTGATGCGAGGAACAAAATAGAGTTTGAAGATGGATCTCTGGTTAGACCTTCTATTGATGATAGATACTTCAAGATATGGATTCGATGTAATAGTATGGTGAAATCATGGCTTCTAATTGTTGTTAACAAGGAATCTATGGTAGCATTCTCTATTATGAAGTGCAGCTGAGATGTGGGATGATTTGTTCAAGTGTTTCAAAGTTAATAATCTACCAAGGAAGTATCAACTTGAACATGCAGTGATGACACCCAAGCAAGGTGATTCAGATCTATCTACATACTTCACTAAGAAGAAGACATTGTGGGAGAAGTTAAAAAACACTACATCGTCTCTTGTAAAGAAATGCCAGTGTGATCAAGTGAAGGAATTACTGAGGATGCCGAAACAAGTAGAATCATTCAATTTCTTATGGGATAAATGAATCTTTCAAAAATATTTGTGGTCAAATATTGAACATGAAGCCTCACCTATAGCTAAAGACATATACAATATGTTGGACCAAGATGAGAGTCAAAGACTGATTGGAAATAACACCAAGGGTATTTCTGCTCCTACTGCATTTCAAAAGAAATATGTTGCTCTGGAAATCAGCCAGATCATGCTTGCTCAAGGAGGATTTTAGAACCTAAATGTTCCCACTGTCATAGAATTGACCACACAGTTGATAAGTGCTACAAAATTCATGGTTATCCACATGGACACCCTCAATGAGGCAAGATTAACAAGCAGACACTGAGCACCAATCTTGCAACTCTTGGTAATCATGAATCTCATGTGAAGGAGACAGATAACAACATGTCTAAAGATCAGATACAACATATGATCGCGTATCTCAGTAGTCAGCTCCAAGGATCTTATGTTATCACACCAGAGTTGAACAGTGTCAAGCTCCAAGTTCCTTGTCCTACATCCGAAAAGACCTTTGCCTCTTCTTCTAATTCAGTGTCATCTATCTCATAGATAAATGGTACATTTCTCACTTTCAAATGTTCTACTAATGACGTGTTAATTTGATCTACCTCTATAGAAACCAGTGTGTCTCTTAGAGCTTGGTTTATCGTTTTGGGGGCTACTCATCGTGTTACTCATGATATGTCTTTATTTCTAGAATACAATACCCTAGATAAGACTTATGTTACTCTCTCAATTTTGTTACACAATTAAGATATAAGGAATATGATTCATTAAGTTGGCTGATGCTATCTCTCTCTATAATGCTATTTACATACCTGAGTTTAAATTCAATCTATTGAGTGTTAGTGTATTGACTAAAACACTGCATTCTCAAATTAGTTTTACTGCTGATGAATGTTTTATTCAGGATCGTACGCAGGACCAGATGATTGGTCAAGGTATTGAAATGCCAAATCTATATGTTCTGAGTTTACCTAATTTGCATTATATTCTATCTTTTCAAGGTATGTCTCCTGCTTGCTCTAGTTTACATATAGATTATGCTGCTTGGCATAAACGTTTGGGTCATTTAGCAATGTTTAAGAATGATTTCTTCTATGATGTATTGGTTTTGCCAACACATAAAGGTAACTCATGAACCTTGTCATGTTTGTCATCTCTCTAAAGAAAAACATATGCAATTTCCATCTCGTCAAAACATGTGTAAAAAACCACTTGAATTACTCCATATTGACACATGGGATCCTTTCTATATTTCTACTAAAGAAGGGTGTAAATTTTTGGGTCGACGATCTATTTCCTCACAGAAACTATCATATAGCATCAGATCTCCACCAAACTATGATCTCGTGACAAATAACTATAATTAGAAAATTCTAAACCTATATCTTCACGAATAAATAATTTTAAATGTATTTATCTCCAAATCGATAGTTCGAAACTTAACTATCCACAAACCATAATTTTTATTGGTTTACTATTAACCCTATAATTCTAATCCAACATACCATGATTTTAATTGGTTTATTATTAACCATAAAATTTGGTTTCTTGGGAAATTAGTTTTTAATAAAAGTTATTTTTTTATTAAATTTTTTTTTCTAAAAAAATTTGATTTTTTGGTTTAATTGGTTTAAAATTATATGGATAATAATAAACCAATTAAAACTATGGTCTATGGGTAATTAAGTTTTGAACTATTAATTAGGGGAGAAATACATTTGAAATTGTTAGTTCATGGAGATATAGGTTTAGAATTTTCAAAGCATGGATAGCTGGCACTAGATCATAGTTCGGTGGAGATCTGATGCTATATGATAGTTTTCGTGGGGAAATAAGTCGTCGACCCTAAATATTTCTTGACAATTGTTAATGATTTTAGTAGAGACACTTGGGTATATTTGCTTAAACATAAATCTGATGTTCTTCATGTGTTCCCTGCTTTTTATTACAATGGTTGAAAATCAATAAAACTTGAAAGTGTGTTCTATTAAATCTGATAACACTCATGAACTGAATTTTACTGAATTTTATCATCAGAAAAGGCATTAAAGCGTATCATTCATGTCCTGAAACTTATGAACATAACTCTGTAGTAGAGAGAAATCATCAGCATCTTTTGAATGTAGCTAGAGCCTTATGTTTCAATCAGGTGTTTCTTTAGAGTATTGGGATGATTGTGTCTTAACGGTTGTTTTCTTGATAAATAGATTTCCTTCTAAAGTCTTAAAAGATCAATCTCCTTATCAGAAACTTACTTATAAAGTCCCTGATTTTCATAACTTGAAGACTTTTGGTTGTTCGTGTTATATTTCCACTTCGCTGAGTCATAGAACTAAGTTTGATCCTAGAGCTAGAGCATATGTCTTCCTAGGTTATCCTAATGAGTATAAGGGTTATAAGCTACTAGATATAGATATACACTCGGTTTCTATTTTTGACATGTCATTTTCGATGAGGATATTTTTCCCTTTGTGCCCTCTACCATCACGGAGGATGCAAAGCTTTTCTTTCTTCATATTCCTTCTCCTGCAAAATTTAATATACACATTCTTCTTCTGATACTCATCTCCCGAAAGATGAGATATCTTCTAAGATTTTGGCTCCGTCGAATCAAAGTCTCTTCATTCAAGAAAATGCCTTCACATTTGCAGGATTACCATTGCTATAATATTTTTGTTTATTCTCCTCGTATTACTACTCCATATCCTATTACCAAATATATCTCTTATACTTCTATATCTGAGCCTTTTTTATAACTTTCTTAATACAATTACGAAATCACCAATACCACAAATATATTCAGAGGTAAAGAAGGATAAGATATGGGTTGATTCCATGGGCTTGGAGATTGATGCTTTTGAGAGAACAAAGACCTAGACTATTACTGACTTACCTCTAGGGAAAGAAGCAGTTGGTTGTAGGTGGATACACACGATCAAATACAATGCAAATGGTACATAAGAAAGACATAAATCAAGACTGGTCCCAAAGCGATACACTCAGAAAGAGGGAATTCATTTTCTTGATACATTCTCTCCAGTGGCAAAAATGTGTATAGTAAAGATTCTTTTATCTCTTGCACCTAAACTAAATTGTTCTTTGACACAACTTGATATTTCCAATTCTTTCTTGAATGGAGATTTGAATGAATATATATATATATATATATATATATATATATATATATATATATATATATATATATATATATATGAAGTTAGCACCTGGATATTATGACCTAAGAGGAGTTGATGTTACACCTAATATGTTTGTCGTCTGCCCAAATCATTATATGAATTGAAACAAGCTTCAAGACAATGGTATGTCAAGTTATCTGACACCTTGCTTAGCTTTGGTTTTCAAACATGTACTAGTGATCATACGATGTTTATGAAGTTTCTGGATGGGAAGTTTTTGGTCATATTGGTGTATGTAGATGACATACTCATCACCAGTACATATGATGATATGGTGAAAGGGTTGAAACATAAGTTGAATTCTGCTTTTAAACTTTGGGATTTGGGAGATCTTAAGTATTTTCTTGGACTTAGCAGGATCTACTAAAGGAATTTGTGTGTGCCAGAGAAAGTATGTTCTTGATCTTCTAGAATCAACATGTTTCTCAGGATGTAAACCATCTTTGGTACCTATGGAACCCAACCTGAAAATGTCCTAAAACGATGGTCTTTTACTTGAAGACGCAAAGCGGTATATAAGATTGTTGGGAAAGTTTCAATATCTGATGTTTACAAGACCAGATATTTGTTTTGCTGTCTCGAAGCTAGCTCAATACACAGCAGCTCCAACTGATGCTCACCTTCAAGCCGTTCTTAAGGTGTTCCGTTACTTGAAGGGTGGTATTGGTTTTGGTTTTTTTTTTATGGAACAGAGGTGAAGATTGATGTTTGAGGATACTCTGACTCAGATTAGAGTAGATGTCCTGATTCAAGAAGGTTAGTTACTGGCTACCTATGTTCGTTGGTGATTCACTTGTGTCTTGGAGATCGAAGAAACAAGATACAGTTTCTTGTAGTTCAGTAGAGGCTGAATACATAGCAATGTGCATAGCCACTAAGGAGTTGATATGTATTGCCAAAGTATTGACAGATCTCCCGTTACCTTTCACACTTCCAACATATCTCTATTGTGATAACACTGCAGCATTGCATATTGCAAGCAACCCGGTGTACCACGAGCGCACCAAACACATAGAGAATGATTGTCATAAGGTAAGGGAGAAGATCCAAGATGGGTTTCTTAAAACCATGCATGTGAGAACATGTGATCAACTAGAAAATGTTCTCACCAAGGCGCTCTATCCTATTCCATTCTGGGACAACATACGCAAGATGAGTTTGTTTGCATAACATTTTTGCACCTTCATCTTGAGTGAGGCTATTAAGATATATAGCTGGTTTAGTCCGGTTTAGGATATATGATTTTTTATTAAGTTTGATTGTGGTTTACTATAAGTTAACGCAAGTGTATATAAACTGATTGTAAGCTACATTTTCGGGTTAATGAGAACTGAATCCATTTTCCCACAAACAGATTTTGTTTCTCTAATACGAAGGCGAAATATGCTTGAGGTATTTAAATCTCCCATGACAGTTAGGGAGCCAGAGAGATGAGAAAGATGAGGGTTTCTCTGTTGGAGGAGACACCGTCATATTACCATAAAAGAAGACAATGTTGCAAAGTCCTAAAACCACACTTTTTTTTGTAATGGATATATCTTGATAAATCTTTTTTTTGGTTTATAAGTTGAAGTTTTCATGATTTTCACGTTTTATATTAAAAGAAAATTCTGATCAAATTACTAGAATTTCTTAGAATTTAACATAAATAACTTGAAAAGGTGTCGAGAAAGGTTTTCCAATTATTTCAATCAAGGAGATGATTATGTAATTGAAGAGGACTAAATTGGTGGGTTATTTTTTAAATTTGGTGGTTTTATTTAAATCTTATATGTACATAAAATGTGACATTGGTGTAACCAGGTTTGTTGAACAAAATTGGATTGTATTGATCAAATAGTCAAAAAGATGACCTAAAATAAAATACCAATGCATAGAATAATATGTGCGCATTGTGTTTTGGTAAAACATGAAAACTTATACCATTTTCTGATTTTTTATATTATCAATAACTTATTAGCAAAAAAAAAGAAACAACAACAAATCAGTACTAAAATTTTACGGAAAGCGCAAGTTTATCAAGGAGGCTGATACAAACAGAGATAGTTTTGAGGCATCGATAGCGATGATGGAGACATAGCTAAATAGGAAAAATGATGATCACGAATGAGCCGACCCAGAGCTAAGTGAATATCTTGGGAAGTTGTATGACCGAAGTGAAAATGTGAGTATTTCCTTCTCTCCACAATAGGTAGATTGTGGATTGAAAGATAAGCTTGATAATGGAGACCTTCTTGTTGTGAACAGGTAGGTGGTAGGATCCAGGAAGCTGCTGAATACAAATCTGATGGGGGCACTTGACCAGATTCGAGAAGTAAATTCGTTCCATATATTTGTAGAGAAACCACACTCAAAAAAACAAGTGATGGTGACTTTCAGGCGGTTGAGCAGAGCAAACATTCTTCTGAAACATTAAAACCCCAGTGATAGAGACGGTCCTTTGTGGGGGAAGCGTCTTAGTAAAGCAAGCCAAGAAACTGTAGATGGGAGAGTTATCTACTACATGAACTAGAACACACTTTAACACATGTGAATTTCTTTGCAAGAAATACGACTAGAATAACTCTTTTATATGCACTTACAAGTTTCACTCAAAAATAATTCTTCACTATGCTCAAGACAAATCTTGACTTGTTGAACTAGTCACTCGTGTTCAAAGACTTGTACAAAGTCTCTTGATCCATTCTTGCTCTTAACCCTTAGTGTTTTGTTTCACCTTACACGGAGTTACAAGGCTCTCTCAGCCAAAAGCTTTCTCTGTGTGTTACCAAGCAAATTTGATGCCCACACACCTCTTTATAATTAGAGAAAAACCTAGACCTAAAGATCTACTAAATATACACTTTTTGTGTTCTTCAGCAAATAAGTCAATCTCCCTTTTATTAAGGATCAATTACTTCTTTTCCACTAATTTCCTTAAGCTGTTCCAGAGTAAATCTTCTTTTAATGATCACTTATTGAAGAATACTCCAACTTGTTCCACCTCAGATCCTTTCTCTGTCCAATATTTCATGTCACACTTCATGAACTATTTCATCTTTTCTCTGGTCATACATCTTCAGCCACGATGCAGTTTCTATGGATATTACAGACAACATTATGCTAGAAAACCGGAGGAGATGGCTCCCGTATATTCCCCCATGTTACTTTGGAAGAGAAAGAGTGTCCAAAGCTATCATCCGCTTTTCATTTCATTTTTTTGCTTGCATGTATGCCGGTTTAACATCTCCAAACGAATGAATCAAAAGTTTCATGTTTGTTGTCGATTCCCAAAATTACAGTAGAGAACCTAGACTCTATAATATATAGTACCAAGGAATAAATATTTTAGACGAGTAAATTCAATTCAGTGATATGGTTGAGATTCAGTTTTGGATATGTTGATTTTTTTAATTTATAGTATAATTTAAATTCTAGGGCTAATATTTTATTTTGGTTAGTTGGTGTTGTTGAACTGATTAAACTTGATTCCTTAACACATGTTTAGAGGAGTCATCTCCTTCCATGCCCCCATCGCTTTAGAGTCAATCTTCAAAAGACCCGATCTAATTATTTTTATGAATTTATTTATTTTTAATACAAAATTAAGATATTTACTAATTTTCTCCTTCTACTCTATAACCTAATCTAATAGAGCCGCCGACAGTTTTTTCTTTCATTTTCTTCATCTCTTCTTTTCTTCCTTATTCTCTCTCTCTCTTCTCGGAGATTTTCTCATTCTCTTGAAAATTGTTTCTCTTCCTTCTTCTTTCTTCATCTCTTCTTTCCCTTTTCTCTATAAAATATCAAACCTCCACCAACCTTTTTATAACATATAGTCCTCCATAAACACCGAACAAAACCTCCACTTTTCCATGAATGCTGAGCAGAAGATATGAAATACGGCGATGACTCAACCTGATTTGATGAGGAATTATGGGTTTTCGGTTTCTTTGATTTTAGAGTTACTTTGGGTTTTTTGATTTAATGTTATTCTCATTTTGAAGAATTTTTGTATGTTTTGTGTATTTTATTTACTCATCTCATATCTTAATTCAGTATAACTGGGTATTACTAACTCAGTCAAAATCGATATAACTAACTCAGTAGTACTTACTACACATATTACCAATATAATCATTATAACTTCGTATAACTAATTCAGTAGCATTCAGTATTAGGTCGTATAACTAGTATAATGCAATATAATCATTATAACTAGTAAAATTCACTATAATTACACTAGTAAAAATCTTTCACATAACCACTATGAAACCGTGACTATATAGCCAAAAACACCATGGCTATATGAATACTTGCCACGTTTCTATGTCAAAAAGTACCGCGGCTATAGCTTCGTGCCTAGGAAAAATTGTGGTTTAGTGTGGCTAAACAGCCAAGGTTTGACCACTACTGTTTTGTGGCTTTAGTAGCCACAATTTTGTTACTTTTAATTGTGGCTATCTTTAGCCACATTGTTCCTACTGTTTGTTTGTGGCTAAGCTAGCCACGGTTTTCTAACAAGTTTCGTGTCTATTCTACCCACGTTTTGGTTTTTATACATCGTGGCTTTTCTTGATATAGTTTTTTCAGTGGCTAATCTGTAGCCACGATTTCTTGATTATGTTTTAGTTTTGATTTCCTAATTAAATCTAATTCAACTACCAATTTAATCATAAAACACAATTGAAACAATACATGATATTGTCTTCATAAGAACTTGGTTTACATAAGACTAAACATAAAAAGCTTAATATTAAACAAGAGAACTGAGTTTGAAGAACCAACAAACATAGAGTTTTAAGAATCAAAAGACATTGAGTTTTAAGAATCAAAAGAGAGAGTTTTAAGGATGGTAAAAAATACAAGTCAAAAGATGCTAAACATACATATAAATGCCATTGGCTTGGTAAGGCTGAGCAGAAGGTTCTTGAGGCTGAGTATAAGGGACTTTTGCTGAGCAGTAGCTGCTCGTTGGGGCAGAAGTGTTTGGAGAAGCTGATTGACTGCAGCACTTGTTGCTGCCATGTCCTCCTTCATTGTTTCCATGTCCTCCTTCACCACATTTACATCAGCAGTCACACTTTGTAAGCTTGTCTCCAAACCACTAACACGCATCTCCAGCTCCAGGTTGCGGGGAAGAGAAGATGGGACTCTTTCAGATGGTGCATGTTCCCTATATTGGGAACTGCCGAGTCCATAAACACGCCGCCTCTTAGACTTAGAATTCTGAGAGCAAAGGCAAAACATATGAGATTCAGTGAAAACCAACTCCACATACAACATTCTAAATAAGAGACTATTATTTCACTCCTAATTCCTAGTCCACGGACAACAAAAATATCAAGAACAAAACTGAAGATATCTTAATTAAACCTAATTCCATATACGCAAGAAAAAAATTAACAACTATAACTACAAGCAGAACAAAACATAACCGATATAAACATAACACAAAAAAAAACACAAAATATTAAAAGCATACCTTCAGATAAGCTTGGTTTAACAAGAGGCTAGAAGGACCTGATGATGCTGATGGACTTTGTGGTGATCCATCAGTGTTAGATAGCTGTGTGGCAACCATCTTAGCTTAAGTAACCAGTTCTTCAGCACAATATTCCACAAAAGTCCCATCCTTGCTTGTGTGTGTCCTCCTGACAATATCTGTGTAGGATGGTGGTTTATTTGTACCACATTCTATCATCTGTAATAACAGATAAAAATAAATTAGAGTTAAGAAAATGTGTAAAATATAAAGACATGGGAAAATACCATGCTATATTCAATTCTTGCAAAACCACAAGGTTTTGCATTATGCTTGTGGCTTGCAGCAGCTTTCTTTCTCTTCTTCTTGGCTGTTTTTGTCGCCCAATACTCCATAATGTAAGCCCAGTCATTTTCGATGATATACTTTGGTTGCTTGTTTTTCCTATTCTTTGTATTAATTATTTCACCAATCGATGTCCATGTTTCCTTTTTCCATAGGGCATAAATCAAGTCATTAAACTGAGGTTCAAAGTAGAAATTTTGCTACAAAAGAAAAAAAATACATTTAGTGATTACCAAAGAACAAATTTAGAGGCATATATACTTGGGTAAATCACTTACAACAAACGTCTGCCACCACGAATTCCTCCTTTCATCATGAACAGACATCCAACTCTTCCAAGGTCCCATGTAGTATCCTTGCCATGTTGCATGTAATATCTACTGATGGGTCAATAGAAAACATACACAGATTACAAACATCAGAGACAATCCTAAACTTATGACAAACATCATATGACAGATATTAATCAATACTAATTTACCAACAATCCTAAGTTAATGAACAATTATAAGCTTACCATAAAGCACCATTAAGCTTATCTGGATGGAGATGTGACTGAGATAGCCTAGCAGGGGCATTGAACATGGCATTGAGAGACGTTTGCGGATAGCTATTTAATTTGATCGGGATGATGAATCAGTACGGTTTGCAGCCACTCCCATGGCACCAGGTCGCATTGGAGGAGACGCAGCAGTGGTCCCTGGTACTCTTGTTGAGTTCATCTGTTCACAACCAAAGAAAAAGAACCAGAGAGACAGAGAAAAAAAACTAAATAAGAGAGACATAGAAAAAACCGAAATAAGAGAGACAGAGACATAGACAAATATAAGCAGCATAGTCAGAGAAACCGTAAAGAACAAAGAGAGAAAAAAAACAAATTGAATAAACAAACATGCAACAAGAACATAGAATATAAACATTCAAGTAGACAAAAACAAAAACCTCTAAATCAAAACCCTAAAGAAAAAAAAAGTGTCACAGACAAACAAAGAAATCGAATCCCTGAATTAGAAACGAGAGCTAAACATGCAGTCAAAAACGAGAATCCAAATATTTAAGACGAAAAAAAGGATCGAACATCAATAGAGAATTGAAGGGTTTCAGTTTGAGTTAGGGAAGGAGAAATAGAGGGTTACCTTGAGAGATGTGAGAGGGAGACGGGAGACGGGAAACGGGAGACGGCGAGGCTTGGAATCAGAGATGATGAGATGGTTCGAAGATTACTTTTGTTAGTCTTGAAAGATTTTTGCTTTTTTCTAAGTGTTGAGATGAAACAGGAAAACCGATATAAAACCTTTCAAAGGAGCCAAGGTAAAACCGTAGAAAATCATGGCTTTGTTTCAATAATAACCACAAATTGAAAAATAATTGGAGCCAAAACAGAATAAATTGGAGCCAAACCGATTGGTTTTGCAAAATCTTGTCATAGCCACGAAAACCCCACAAAATTAAACTGACTATGCTTTAATATCAACCGCGAAATGAAAAACAATTGGAGCCAAATCCGAATAAATTGGAGCCAAACCCACCATAGCCACCAAACAGCCACGGAATTGTCGTGGCTATGTTTTAATGATAACGAAACCTCAAACCTTTAACCCCTAAACTATAATGCCTACTCTTATCCATCAACTTTCTAATCGTACAACAACAACATTTCTCACCCTTCATACATATTCTAAAATCTTACAACATATATTACATCATATAACATTTTTAACAATATCATAACATATTTTATATCCTAACAACATATTTAACAACCTTACAATTTATTTTTCATCCTTACAACATATTTTATAACCTTACAACATATTTCATCCTTACATCATATTTTACAACCTTAAAACATATTTTACAATCTTAGAATATATTTGACTATCCTGAATCACCAACTGAATTACGATCTGATCCTTCAACCTCAGCATCTGATACATACTCATAGTTTGGAGGATTTGCTGGGGAAATATCATAATCAGCATCATCAGCAACATGTGTATCCACCCGTAACAATGAACTTTCAGCAAATTGGTCACGTCTATCATCTTGCCACGCAGTCAAAGCGATTTCTGACGTTTCTCGGATTCCTCTGAGAATAATATTTGCGCAGGCACACCAGTCATCGTCTGAATGTTGACTTATCCATGGATAAGAAATAAAACATGCTTGATCACAGTTACATGATCATGATACAATAACATCATAGTTTCAAATAATGAATTTTCATCAAACATCAAATCTCAAAAGAAAAACACCAAATTGATATCTTCTCATACCGCGATTTTCCGTGTGTCAAACCATGAACATTTGAAAACCATGACTTTCAAGCCGACATCACCATGATAATCCACCATCATGATCTCCTATATGAGGCCATAATAGTTTGTATCCTTGGTTCCAAGGACACAAACAACATAATGTTTAGTTTTCCTATTTTTATAGTGGTTATGAGTGTGAAAAGTGTATCCCTATGTGTGGTATATTGGTCAAGACCTATAACTACGCTTAGGACCTTGTAAAAAATCCAACATCCATATAGGAAATGTGAAAACTGAGTGGCATCATTAGTATGCAATACATTAACATTGTTATAAATTACAAGTTTATTATATAAATTCTGGAACTTGATAATATAAATACAGTAAGACTTTATAGTCTTTGCACCACTCTTCAAACTTGATGTCTTTCGCTTTTTGCATTGCACCTGGAGTAATATCAGAAACACTTAGCATCATATATTCATCAAACTTCCGGCACACATCAATATTTTAATTATGTTACTAGAAATAAGTATTTATATTATATTTTCCCCATATTAAACTACCTTTCATATGGAGCATTTTTCACATTTGACAATCATAAATGTCTCTTCAGTGCTATCTTCATCATTCAACCAACCAGTTGAGCATTGGCCCCTGATTCTCTCTTCATGGTAAAACAAGGGTGGTACATCTAGATATTTGTATGAGAAACATGTATCACTCGAACCTTCTGGAATGCTTAAGATTTCAGGATGCTCAAAATAATTTGAGGATGCATTTGAAATCTCCTTGTTTATCCATTGTTCAACTATCAAACCCGCAATATGTGCTTTTTTGACCATCTTCTTCAAATGGTACATGTATCTCTCAAATACATACATCCACCTAAAATGAACGGGACCACCTAAGGCTACTTCATCTCCACCATAAGATGATGGAGGAAATATTTTTTCCAAGTTACAAAGCTTCACACCGATATTTGCCTTTAAAAACCAACATCTGATTCTTTTAAACTCTTCGAGGAGATATCTCGGAAGAAGAGAGCAATATCTGTAAGCAAAACATTAAAGTTATAACATCAGTTATAGTAAATTTAAAAATGTTACAATAAATAAATACCTCTAATGGCTTTGTGAACATTTTTTGGAAGAAGGTCAGTAAACGCAAATTGATAAAGTCGTTCTATTATGACATAACAATCATGACTTTTCAGTCAATATAGTTTTAAATTGCTTTCTCAATACATCGACTAAATTTGAAGGTGTATCCATCGGGGAATTTTATGTCCCTTTTCAGCCACATAAGAAATTGTCGTTTACCGCATTTGACAACCTCAATATTGGCATGGACAACGTTCCATCTTCTTTTATCTCTAAATCTTGTCTTTGTCATATTCTCGGAAGATCCAATCTGCTTTTGATATTTCCTTTCATCTTTCTATGTGCATTTAACATCGTGTTTGTCAGGTTATCGGAGAAGTTTTTTTCAATGTGCATGAAATCAAGGTTATGCCGAAGAAGATGAGTTTGCTAATACGGTAACTCCCAGAAGATACTCTTCTTTGCCCAAATGTGAGTAACTTCGTAATCATATATTGTCTTGGATGGGTTATCATATCTATTCCCTCCACATTCAACGGATTTTGATAAACCTTCTATAATATATATCATTTCCCGCAATATTTCTTCTCCACACAACCATGGTGGAGGAGGATCTCTAACTGTTTCTCCCCGTCTAAATGCTTCATTGCTTTTCCTGTAAATATGATCTGCATCTAAAAACCTTATGTGGCAATCAAACCAACTATGTTTTCGTCCATTAGGCAACCAGAATGCACATGTCTCATCTTGACAATATGGACACGTCAGCCGACTATGAGTTGTTCAACCTGAAAGCATCCCATACGCTAGAAAATCACTTATTGTCAACATCAACACTGCTCGCATTATGAATCTTTTTTTGCTTGAAATATTATATGCATCCACACCATCCCTCCATAAACTCTATAATTCTTCAATCAACGGTTGTAGATAAATATTTAATCTTTTTTGAATATTTGAGCCCGGGAATTAGTACCGAAAGGAAAAAGAATTCTCTGTTCATGCACATTCCCAGAGGAAAATTGTACGGAGTTACAATAACGGGCCAAACGGAATGTGCTTTGCCATTCATACAATTCCGATTAAACCCATTTGTCGATAAGCATAGATAAATATTCCGGCTTTCAGCAGCAAATGCATGATATATCTCATTAAAGTGTTTCCACGCTAAGGCATCAGATGGGTGATGCATTTTCCTTCTGGAGACACATGTTCCTTATGCCACCATATGTTGGAAGATGTCGCCTCGACTTGGTATAAACGTTTCAGACTATATGTAATCGTCATGTAAGACATTTGCTATTTTGGTATGTTTTTCCCTTTTCTATTGTTCTGGTAATAGCGATCTTCTCCATAAAATAGACAATTGACCAACTTCGCATCTTATCCCTTCCATAATAACATACAATTCTTCATGCAAACATCAATCTTTTGTACGGGTAAGCCAAGCGCTCTTGTCAGTTTCTTTGTATCGTAATATGTTGTTGGAGCTTTATTCGGCTGCGGAAGCATTTTCTTAAATACTTCAGATCTCGTCTACACAAGCTTCCGCCAAATTATAATCGGTCTTCACTTTCATCATCCGGTAACCAAGAGACAACTAAGATATTCCATCTACACACCCTTCGTAAAAAAGTTGAGTGGCTGCTTCAAATGCTTCAAAAACACTATCATGATATGGCTCTTCTATGTCCGTCTCTTCTATAGGTTCCGACATGTATGGTGGTGCAATGTCCGCTTGTACTTCTGGAATATCCTGGTAAAGATCTTCATGAGAATTCCAAGTAGGATTCTCCCACACTCCATCTTCACTCGTCGAGTGATTCGCTCTAGAACTCTCACCAACAACATAGAATTTCTCTTCGTGACTCGTCCAAACAAAATAATTTCCCTTAAAACCGTATAAGAGTAGATGTCTTGAGACAAATTTTACATCTCGTTGCTTCACATTTTTGCATTGCGCACGCGGACACAATAAAGTTTGCCATTCCTGGTAATCTGCTTGATTACACGCAAATTGAATAAATGGGTTAATGCCTCCTAGAACAACTTCAGAAACGCAATTACTCTCTAGATCAATCATTTTATCCATCCATTTTCTTGACTCAAAGTAGAAAGACATAGTTTTGTGTACAAATTTAGAGTGTACATTATAAGTACCAAATTTTCAGTCGTTTAGTCTTTATATATTAAATTGTAGCCACTAAATAGCCATGGTAAAACAGTGACTTCTTTTAAAATATCACTGCCAATCGAATATATTCTCTTATTTACTCTGCTTAACGTACTATCAAAATAGCCACGTTTTCAACATAGCCACCCCTCAGCCATGAAAAAGCGTGGCTTTGTTACATTTGGTCAAGCTATGTCGGCACAACAAAAACAAAACATAGCCACTACTATTTTAGTGGTAAAATTGTGGCTATGGCCCTTCCCACACAAAATTCCATATGGCTAGATTAGCCACGTTTTCTTTTCGTGGATGATTTGTGGCTCTTTCTTGAGTTTACCGTGGCTAATTGTCAATCATGGCTATTACGTGGCGGGGTCGTGGCTTTTTTTATAGCTACATCATTTTACAGTGGCACTGTCGTGGTTATGCGGTAGATTTTTACTAGTGTTAATTCAGTAGTATAATTCGGTATAACTAATAAAAGTAGTATAATGCAGTATCCGAAATTTGAAACTTTGAAATATTTAATTTATTTTTTAAAAAAATCAAAAATACAAAAGGTAAATCGGATATTCATATTTCATTAAAGCAATATGGATATATGTTTGAAAGGCCTATAAGAAATTGGCTTTACCATAAATGGAACCATAGAAGGGGAAAAATGGATATTCATGTTTCATTAAAATTGAACTCTAGTTTGGAACTGAATTTCAGTATGAATAAAACAGAGTTTATAAGATATGGAATCGGATCATAAAATATGTAATTCAAGCAAGCAATTTAATGTATAAAAATTTCACATGGATAGTGAATAAATTAAACAGACAAAATAAATTATGCACAAAAAGACAAGCAATATTTTCTTACAGAAATGTATTATGAAGAAAATTCAAGCCTTTTGTGGCTCAGCCGTCGTCGTTTCTGGAGCATTCGCCGGAGCTTCTGGAGACTTGGCCGGAGTTTCGGGGACCTTGGTCGACGGAGTTTCAGCCACTGGCCCTGCAGCAACAACTTCTTTTTTCATTTCCTCCACTGGCTTCTCCTCTTCCTCGGCTGGCTTCTTCTCTTCCACGACCACCTTCTTTTCCTCTTCCACGGCCGGCTTCTTCTCCTCCGCAGCCGCTAGGGCAGGAACCTGTGCCTGTTTAACCTCTTCTTTCTTCTCTTTAACTATTTCTATCTCTTTATCGCCGCTTATAACTTCCTCGTCCTTGGCCGGTTCTTCAGTTTTCACGACTTCCTCCGGGAGGAACAAACATACTTTCTCAAATATGAACGTTACTGCTCCGGAGCTAGTAGATGAAACTTCACATGCAGCCTTTGAGCCAGGGAACCCTGAGTTGATAAGTCAGATAAAAGATTATTAACTCATCTCCTATATTGAATTAAAACCTTTGCAATATACATTATGTATTCATATAATATCATTTGTAATTCATTAGGTTGACGATGGACATAGTGATGTTTATACGGGTTGTTCCAAAACGGATAAGTCCTAGTAAAGATACAATAATATTACGTCGTAACTATACGTTGCTAACCATTTTTAGCTAATTAGACGTTCGTACCAATTTCTACAAGTGCCTCGAGGAATTTGAGCACCTCGGCAGAATGTTTCGTTAAACCATCCTCGTTAGGCTCCTTCACCAAAGCCTAGATATAAATCGAGGATAAATTAACAGTTAGTAATGTTCAATTTAATTTTATAAGTGAGATTAGAAAGAATTTTCTGTTTGAATAAGCACCTTGAGTTCAGCAGACGTGGCTTCGTAGATTTCCACGACCTTGTGTTCCAGTTCTGTCAATTTCTCCACGATTTCTTTGTTGATTGCTTCCTATTGATTAATACACAAATTGTTTTTAAAAAGACATAGAAAAGATTCTAAATAATCACACATATATCATGTAAGTATAATTTATAGATATAAATACCTTAGAATCATCGAAGGTTAAGGACTTGCTAGCCTCAACAACAAGAGCCTTCTTTGTTGGGATCCTCTCAAACAATTTCTTCATTGTTGGAACAACCCTTGATTTCCAGTAACCCATATCTTTTTTCGTGTATTTTTTAACCCTGCAAGAAGAAAAAAAGTTATTAGAAACTTTTCTATATATATCGTATACATGAACATGACGGAAACATAACATCTAACTTTACCTATTAAAGACAAGACGAGGTCACCTGATCATTCAAATACATAACTAAAAGTAAGCCTGGACATTTTTATCCCAAACCGAAGTACGGACCTACACCCGAACCGAGAAAATCAAAACCGGATCCAAACAATTTTACAAAAATATCCGAATGAGACTTATGATCTTAGTACTTTCGGGTTTGAGTATAACCTGAACCGAACTAGAAACTGAATATATTCGAAATTAGTTAAATATGTTAACGTTTTTTATCTCTTTTAACAAGGTAATTTATATATTTTATTGTATTCAAAAGATTTTGTAGTTTGTTTCATTTGTTATTTGGAATATTTTTAGTTGATTTAGATAGTTTAACTAATTTTTAGTTAGATTTGTGAATAATTTATATATTTGAATTTTTTTTGTCAATTTTTCAAGTTTTAAAAATATATATTTTTGAAAAATTTAAGACATTGGTTACAATCCGATCTGAACCGAATCCGGAAGGAACTGAATCGAACCCGACCCAATAATTAATAAAACCCGAATGGGACTTCTAAGCATAGTACCAAAATCCAAAAATCTGAATCAACTGAACTGAAACCGACGGGCTCCCGAACGCCTGGCCTAACTAAAAGTTTGTAATGTATACATTTATACACATAAATATACATAATATATATAGGTCTTAACAATATCTAACAACCTTTGTTCTAGCACATTTATATGGTTTACGTATCTAGTAGCTCCCTAGTTCTATTCAATAGAATCTCAAGAAAATGCCATACAAACGTGATAACGAGTATTGAAAAGGGGGAAAAACGCATCTTTTCACGTCTAAATAATCCAAAATGAAAATGTTGATATGTATGAAAACGTATATTAGTTTGTAGATATTTTTGTGCATGGTGAAACTTACTTGAGATGATGAGTTCTTGAGGGTCTTCTTCGTTGTTCTTAATCCCCCAACTGTTTAATTTGTGTGTTCTCTGTTTTTGGTAATCCCTCTTCCTATTATAGAAGGGATTATCTTATAGTCCGCCTTTGCTTTCCATCTTAAAGACGTGTCTGCCCCCTTTTTATTTTCTATCGTTGTCTACCTTTCTTTGGTTGTCGCCAGAACCATTTCTGCTGGCTGGTCGGCTTAACCGGAATCGGTTACATAAAATTCAAAACGACGCATGGTTTTCTTTTGTTATATGCATTTTCTTAATCGAGTATTTTGTATGGGATATGGACCGAAATTTTGTATTGTTGCCATTTCATTTTTCCGGTTTCCTATAAAACTGGTTCAAGGCTCAAAGAGAAGACCTATGAAAGGGTACACACATAGTTTAGAAGATATTACCGGCTGGCACTGATATTGCAATTACAGCTAGCAAATTTTAAAAACCGGGGCTTTTTTTTTTGCCAACATTAAAAAAATGAGACATGCCATGGTGATCTGTAACGTACAGCATAAACTCCTCTCATCTCATATTACAATTTATAAGCTATATTAGTCTGATTGTATGATAAGTTTTGTTATTTTAACTTAACTAAGCGTACATATTTTCTTGTGTTTCTTAGCTTAAACTTTTGTCAACTGATTGGCTGTTTTTTTTATTTGGTGTCTTTATGTAAGAAATTAAATGAATATTGATGCCAATATATATCCCCTATGAATGAAATTAGACTGACGGCAGATTATTTTATTTAATATAATTAATTATTTCTGAATACTGACATCCCACCATCAAATATCTAAAGGACCAAGCATAAAATCTCCATCACAACATGGTCATGGTGTACACTTGGTGCAAAGGAAAAAAACATGGTGTACATTTCTGTAGATGCAAAAATATAGGTTGATGAAATAAAAAAAAATGAAGAGAAGAAACCTATTCTTATAACTGACACTGTACCAATGAAAACGTTTATTCATAGAATAATTAGGACAAATTATTCAAATTTACAGTATTACAAAATCAATAACAACTTTTTTATCTGTAATTCTGTATAATTATATATTTTGAATCCAAACATGGCAAACAAATGATTACACTACGAGTACACAACTGAGCATGAAGGATGAAGGTTGAACTTTAACAAAAAAAAAAAGAAGGACGAAGGTTGAAGCGGAGTGAAAGTTAGATACGAGCCACCGAGAGATAAAGTGACTTCAAACCCTGGAACCCACAAAGAAGAATATAAACACAAACCCACACAAAAGAGAGCAGAAAACAACACCAGTGGCATAAAGAAGGGCCCGTCAACCGACAATGTCATCATTTTGCTGAGAAACTGGAGATTGCCGTCTCGACATCTTAAGGACATGACTACTACACCCATGTAACCTGACTTCCAAACAGAGAGGCCGGACTGGTTGTACCCACTTACCATTAAGCCAAAGACAAGCTAAGATAGAGACGATTGTCCAACTAAACCTTCTAAATTGAACCTAAGAACTAACACTGCCAAAGAGCAGCATGAGGGCTACACCGCTGGACTTGAACACTAATGAGGCGAGAAATTTCCACATGCATACCAATTCTAAAGATCAAACGGCGTGAGAAGAACATCTTCCAAAACCAGAAACGTGGCCACCAAAATGTATGAATACATACCGTTTATAACAATTTTACAAATCTACTTAATTGCCTAGAATCTCATGCCAATATTAAAATAAATCTAAATCATGGTTTTTAATTTACATGGATATTCTGCAATGAACAAAAAACAATACAAACCGGATTTAGCACTCCAATCGTCGTGCCTCTATTGGTATCAATAAATACACAAACTGATTCGGAACAGGATTCTAGTGTCGTCGAGATCTAACATCAAACCCTGATGAACTTTTTGTTGCTTGTGTAAGAAGAAACAATTTCCTTCTCTACACCTTTACGTCTCGATTGTAAAGTGCGGCCATCCAAATTCATTAGGTTAATGTTCATTAAGCAAGACTTTGTATATATACTAATGGACGAGACCTAATGTCATTAAACAGTATAAGACTTCAACTTATTTATTATCCAGTTTGCTTTTTTTCTTGACATGAAAAAACTATTCTACTACTCAAACAATAGGTTGTCTTGAAAGTCATACGGCAATATAACAACCAACAAAACAAAGTTTCTTGATTCTAGCTGAAGAGTCAGCAATTTCATTATTGGCATCGAGGTATGTAGGAAGTCTTAAAGGATATTTTCTTTGTAGAGCCCCTATCTCCTTCAGCTCTATAGAGAAACTTAGCCACACGTGAGGTTCCTTAATAATTGCAATCAAATCTTTACAGCCTGATCCAAAGTTCTGGTAGGTTAAGTGACATAACATACTTTCCATTACCCAAACAAGTGCTCCGAGCTCCAAATTCAATGATGACTCTCTTCTTCTTTGTTTTTTTGTATCTATAAGTTGGATTTGTCCAAACGTGTCTTTCCAAAACCATCCACAACCACTAAATTGTGATGAATAAGTCCAAGAGCATCCGCCAAACATATGTTCTATAAGCATAAGGCTTGTGAATCAATAATATCTGGTAGTTGTATTGCTATAGAAGGTGATGCATATGTTGAGAACCAAGTTTAGCATATCGTCAGGTCATCAGATTGTCTCATCAGATTGTTAGGTTGTCAGGTCAGCTAGGTGGTCTGACAGCCATGCAGTTTGGCAGCTTAACAGCTAGGCAGCTTAACAGTTAGGGAGCTAGGTGCTAGGCAGCAAGGACTTAGGCAGCAAAAACCTAAATGATAACGAGCATATATAAAAGATATAGAAAGATGTGAATAATCAATAGTGACTTTCCTTTGATGATAAATATGTGGATCTTATGTCAAAATAAATGATGAAAGTGTGGAATCTTCTTCATCTATTTATTCTCTTCTCCTTTGAATATGTTTTCCTCTCCATGGAATGTCCCCCTTCTAGCTAGATAGTTCTTCTCCTTTAATATAGGATTTTAGGTGAAGACAATGTCATTTATGGCCATTAGTTGAAATAAATGACCGTATTAATTATCACTTAAGACCCTTGACCAAAACTATTGACTAAAACTTGGACAAGGTTTTGACTTGACTCTTCACGAGCTCCGTGTATCATGGGACTTCAATATTAATGGGCTTCCTCGAGGCGCTAAGTATCGGATAACCGCATACTTGCATTGTAGAGCCTGGCCAGCATCATGGACCAAGGTATGAAAATCAGGTATGAACCATTTAGGCAACTGATTGTAGCATGGTTTAATGGGCTGTTTATGGGCCTTATCGGTTTGATCCATGAAGTTCTAGACCGAGAGAAGCTAATGGGCTTGATTCAAAACATGGAGGCCTTGTTCTCATTCAGAAATCAGTGTTTGAAGTTGTTCAAGAATGGCCCCACAAGAATCTACGTTTCATGGGTCGAATGATATATCAATCTCACGACAATTCTTTGACCGTCAACCATGCAAAATGACGAGACCAGCCGAAGAGTCATTCGTTCCAAAACCTTCAAACTTTCTAGTTAAGTCAAAGTCTTTAGTCAAGTATTCATGTTTAATAAGTTTTATATTTACTAGAATAAATTAGTCCTTTTGTCTACCCTCTGCCTATTATATGAAGGTTTGTTTTGTATTGTTTCAAATCATTCAACATTTTTAATCAAAAGCCTTTCTTCTTTTATTCTTGTTGAATCATTTGTTCTTAATCGAACATCGTAGCTTTTAAGTCGTCGAAGTGACTCATAACTTCGGGCTGGAGAATTTCAAGGCTAAGATCCATCAAAAGATCACAGGCCCATGTTCATCGTCGGTGTTGGAAAAAGATCAAAAGGCCAAAGATATCGAACCGAAGCTATCGACTGTTTATGTCCGAACATGATCTATGGACGACCAACTGCATCAAAAGGAATCAAAGGCTGTAAGTTTTCTCTTGGATGTCCAAAAGGTGGCTGAAAATGATATTCTCGGTTCTTTATCAAGGGATAAACTGATTCAACCATTCGTTTGCAAGGAGTACGACCCAGTGGAGCTACTGAGGCCTGAAGAGGGTCTCAATACTTCATCTTTGAGCCTGGAATAGGGGTGTGAGTGCACAAGAACAATCGAAACACATTCGATGAGCAAAAACCATGTCGGTTCATTCATCCTAGAATGTCCAAATTTGAGGACAAATCCTTTTAAAAGAGGAGGGGATGATACGATCTTGACCAGGATCATGGACCAAGGTATGAAAATCAGGTATGAATAGCTAGGCAGCTGATCATATCTTGGCTTAATGGGCTATTTATGGGCCTTATCGGTTTGATCCATGAGTTATAAACCGAGAGAAGCTAATGGGCTTGATACAAAATATCGAAGCCTTGTTCTCATTCAGAAATCAGTGTTTGAAGTTGTTCAAGAAAGACCCAACAAGAATCTACATTTCATGGTCAAATAATATATCAATCTGATGGCAATTCTTTGACCGTAGACCATGCAAAAGGACGAGACCATCCGAAGAGTCAATCGTTCCAAAACCTTCCAACTTTCTAGTAATGTCAAAATCTTTAGTCAAGTATTCATGTTTAATAAGTTTTATATTTTCTAGAATAAATCAGACATTTTGTCTACCCTCAGTCTATTATATAAATGTTTGCTTTGCATTGTTTCAAATCATTCAACATTTTTTAATCAAAAACCTTTCTTTTTAATTTTTGTTGAATCCTTTGTTCTTAATTGAACATCGTAACTTCTAAGTCGTCGGACTGAGTCATATCTTTGGGCTTAGGAGTTAGAATATCAAGGGACTTCCGCATAACTTGCGCGACCATTCGATCGACGTACCTTGATCGTTTGTGCTTTCTAGCTCATTGTTGCAAGGCTTATTCAGTCTCTAAACCTTAGAGTGATCCTTCAATTTTAGGTGTATCAGTTAGGATGAAACGCAACTCCAACAAATGGAGCTAAGAGGTTTATACATGGAAAATAGATCGTACGTATCGGAGCTGTCGCGTCATGAAACTTACGGTGCCGTACTACACCATCAATGGTGAGCCATCGAAGATGTAGATCAAGTCACCAGGATCCAAGATCCATTGTGGCAAATCATCGCCGTGAAGGTTAAAATGTCATCTCCTTTGTATCTTGACGTACAAGCAACGTTTATAGCATTCTTCTAAACGTGGCTATGCATTGGTATAGTCTATTTTCTTTCTACTTAGATTTGGAGTTCTCATCCATCATTTAAAAAGAAGACGTAAGAAGAATTAGTGGAACAAGTTTCATTCAACGACATGAATAGTAGGAAGAAATCTATCAAGTGTTATTTGTCGAGACATATATATTTTTGATTGTTTCCCAATCCATCTCCGATCATTGCTTAGATGAGGGCTATTCCGATAAATCTTGTACTAGTGTAGAATTTTTTCTATTGTAGCTTAGTTTCGAAGCATGCTCCATATTTTTAAATTGAGTCTTACGTGATAGTTAGAATATTCAGTGTAAACTGGAATTAGAGATCTAAATGATTCAACTGTTGTTTGATTGATGTTAAATGATGATAGACATATAGATTTATATAAATAATTAAAAACATGTATTATGTGTTGAGGGCGGGGTTCAGAGAGATCTGAGCTAATGATGCATATGAGGGCGGCGGTTCAGAGATGTATGGACTAGCGAAGCTATTGGAGGGCGGGGTCCTACAGACGTCTGGGCTAGCTACACATATTTTGAGGTGCGGGATGCAAAGATGTTTGCATATCGATGCATAGTATATGAGGGTGTGGGTTTAGAGATGTATGGACTAGCGTCGCATATTATAATATTGTGTATATGTATGAGGAGAGTGCAGGGTGTATGGACTAGCTTTGTACCATCAGCGCATTGTTTGTTTTGTGTGATGAGCTACGCATCGTGTTTGTTCATGTTATGGCTAAACTTCCATAGTGGGAGTTTTATTTAATTAGTTAGTGGTTTGCGTGTCTAGCATTCCATACCTCATTGAGTGACTCCCATGTTACTCACTCCTTCATTCTTTCCCCTTTTAGGTGAGACCGATAAGCATGAGTGATTCTATTGAATTGGTGCTTTTGGGTGTTTCTATTTCTTTTTTTCATACTTGTGGATTTATGTATTATCGGTACTTTCGAGTGTTTATTTTATTTATTGGATTTTATGGTGTTGAGGTTGACTTTTGAAAAGTAATAAATGGATATTTTCAGAGATTTTTTTATAGAAAATACGGGTGTTACAATTTGGTATTGAAGCAGAGTTCTGTCCTTGCCCCGACCCGGGATGGCGAGGACTCAGTTTTAAATAATATTTAAAATATTTTTAGGATTTTGGAATTTAAGAAAAAACATAGCACCTAATGTTCGGTAATGTTCCATTAATAGTTGGTATCCAATTTCATGAACTCCATGTCGTTTAGTGCCATAAGAAATGGATATAGTTGAAAAATAGTTGGAGGAACTATTAGATAAGGTTTTTATCAGACCGAGCATTTCACTATGGTGGAGCACCAGTATTGTTAGTGAGGAAAAATGGGAGTTTCAGGTTTTGTATTGACTACAAAGGTTTGAACAAGGCGACCACCCTTGCGATCATCTCGAGACCACCCTTTGCATCTCTCAAGTGCTGCTATTATCTGCTCAGTAGATGGCCCAGCTTCGACATGAACTCCCAACATCCTCCAGAAAGAAGCCATCTCCTTCGTAACAACACACCTCGGTTTCTCAAGGTCCTCGATGTACTCGCAATTTAGACAAGTGAGGTTTTCAAACTCTAACAGTGAAAACCTCACAGGTTCTGGACCAACGAGACTCCACAACTCATACTTCTTCTTGTGTCCAGCTGGAAACCGAGCATGTAGTGAACTAGCCTTGAAGCCTAAGCAAATCCCAGCTCTTTAAACTTGATGAAAACTCCCAACTTTGAATCCTTCAGCTCTTCATATTCGTCACCATGAAGAGTTTTCTTTAAAGCAGTATGCAACTTCGAACAATCCGTATGATACGAAATAGCTTTCATTGCGGGGGCTCTTCCCCTAATGTATGTAACCTACGGGGAGTTTTGGAATATCCATTTTTGTCTGCAAAACTATCAAAGACAACCATCTCAAACACACAACCATCCAGTATAACATTTTAATTATAAGTCTGGAAGACTTTCCAGACGACTTATCCAGACGACTTATAATTAATTCGTCTGGCAAGTCTTCTAAGACTTCCAGTAGAACATTTTTAAAGCAAACCTGAAAGTTGTAAAAGATATATTCGCCTTCGACACAACGATTATAGATCTGCAAAAATAGACGTGAAAAAGAAGCGCGGTGAGAACGGTGGTGAGAACGGTGGACTTAAGAGACAACGTTTTAACTTACCGGCGGCGGAGTTCAACGAGACGCCTCTAAGAGAAACGTCGCTAGGGTTTCCTCTCTGATCTGAAATAGAGGAAGCGGCAGTGAGAACGGTGGTGAGAATGACAGTGATAACGGCGGAGAGATAACCGGCAGTGAGAACGATGGATTAGAGAGAATCGACAGAAATCATCTTTGAAATCGTCTCTTTGAGAGAAACGGTGTTAGAGTTTTCTGAATTTCGCGAAAAAGTAAATTAAAAAAACATCTTATATATGTCCGGTAAATAATCCAGTTAGGTTTAAAAGTACATTGGTAAAATGGTAAATTTAAAGGTTCGGTCCGGTTTGAACAACTTACTCGTAAGTCGTCTGGTGAATATATTTACGGTAGACGATTTACTAGTAAGTCGGCCAGGCCGTAAATTTAACCCCTAAACTAAATTGACTAAATTAACTAACTAATCACGTTATAAAATCAAATTATACTTAAATAGTGTTTACTATGCACAGAAATAAACACACTTAGGTCAATTTTAAAATTTTGAAATAAAATTTTATGTTTTCCAAAAGCTAATCCTAAGAACACATAGAATACTACAACATATGTTGGCAAAACCTAAACCAAAGAATATAATGACTCACTACTTTCACTCATCTATATTGAAAACAATTAACTTTTGTTATATCTTAATTTATATCTCCTAAAACATACGTTAATTACATGATTTCAGTTTTTCACTTATCAAAATATTTTTTACAAAATTTCTAAATTCTTTTTAAGAAGAACTATACTGTGTGAAAGTCGCCTGGACAGAAGACTTGCGGGGTTAGAAACGGAAAAAATTAATTTTTTTTGTTTGTTCACAAGGAGCTAGTTGTTATTTCAATAGTATTTTAGGTTATTTTTGCATTTGATTCAAGTTTGAGTTTTACTTTTGCATTTGAAATCAAGTTTTGAATCATATTTAGCAATTCTTCTTTATATTATTTATTAAATTTATGGCATTGAAGTTTACTTTTGAGAAGTAATAAATAAAGATTTTTGGAGGTTATTATTTATTTAATTATTTTTGGAAAATGCGAGTTTACAAACACATTATTTTTAGATTAATAGTCCAATAATGATTGATCCAAATCAAATTTACTTTTCAACCATCGATGAAACTAGAAAAAATGAAACAAGTATGATAAAAATGAAAAAAACAAAATGATCATATAAAGAAAAAAAAACTATAGGAAAATGGGTGAATATGAAAGAAGAAAACATATGAAAGAGATCAACTTGTGAGAAGCAAGTATAAATGGTGTAGCGATCACGCATAAAGGTTTTGTTGGGTTTATGAAAAGATAATAGTGTTGGAATAGTATTACTACCAAAAAGTTAATTAAGAAATTTACTTGTATATACACTAATAATTCTCATAACTTAATCACTTCAAAATAAAGTAAATGTAGTCACTGCCAGTCACATATTATTATAATATATAATAATTAAAAATACTATTCATATTTATACGAGCTCATTTATAGCAATTTATTCAAGCTTCAAATCGCAAATTGATTTACATCAGCTAAATATTTACCCTGATAACTTCGTGACACAATATCCCTCAACCTGAACCCCCTACACCCATACTAGACCGGTTTTCAAGATGCCTACCTCAAACAATGTGTTCTTATGGGCTAGTGGTAATATCATCTGTTCTCGATTACCTATTACCTAAATACTTGAAGTTTGTGCACGATCACCTACTTAACATATCATTTATGGTTATTCACCTGAATAGGCCTTTAATTATTTCAGATAAAAGTAATTACTACATCCGTTTCAAATTATTTGTCGTTATAGAATAAAATTTTCTTTTTAAAATAAATATCGTTTTATAATTTTAATGGCAAATTTAATGATTTTATATTCTATTGGTTGAAATGTGGTTAGGAGTATAGGTAATGGTGTTTTCATTTTAAAAATATATAAAATTAATTTTTTTTAATCTGTGTGCAAAAACCTAAAACGGCAAGTAAAAAGAAATGGAGGGAGTATTAAATTATTTCAGATAAAAATACACTGATATGGATATGATGCTTGATAATAAGATATTAAATAGTTAAACCCCGATTATGACGGTAATAACTGAAAACTGGTTTTTGTATTACGTAGTTTATCCGAGTTAAATTTGCATTTCTAAATGAAGTAGAATTGTGTATATTGTAGAGTGGTTTTGTGATTACAATAGCTGCACTAATGTTCAGGAGTGCTTATTATAAAACGGATAACAAAGAGAGAATCCAAAAAGTAGTTTTTGTATCTATAATGTAAATGTATATTATAATTGGATAATACAAAGAAATCTGGATTATGCCAAAAAAAAATAAAAAAATGGGTTATGTATCTGAATGTGAATGCATATTTGAACCAGATAATACAGAGATAATCCATATAATATGCAGAAATGTTTGATGTATCTGTAATGTGAATGTGTATTAACCGGGTAATGAATTATGAGCTTGAGTTAATTAATATAAAAGCTAGTGTACTATATACTTGGGGGTCTTTTTTTGATCAAATATACTTGTGAATCTTAGCCGAATATTACAAAGTAAATCCGGATAAAACTTAACTGACGCAAGAACACTTTTTAAATCCGCTAACTTCCCTAACAACATCCACATTGTGATTTTTAGAAAATCCGCTAGCATCTCCAATAACATTCACATTGTGCTTCTCAGGATGAGTAATCCCACCTTTACTTTTTGATCCGAAAACGGTCTATTTGTTGAAAAGTGTTTGTTGGAATTAGACAATAAATTTCTATGAAGGTTTAAGAAAAATTATCATTGAAATCAAATGAAAAAAAAACATCAACAAAATTTTATTGATCAAAGATTCATTACAATGATGATTTTAAATGTAAAGTGAACTTTAGAATCTATAAATCTCTATAAGAAGTGTTCTAGATCTAATTATAGAGAGAATCCTCCTTCTAAGAAGGAGGTGGCTCTTTATTTATAGAAAGAAGAGGTATAGGGTATCCTAGTGAAATGAACCTAATTCATTGTCTAATGGGCTTTGAAGGAGGATGTAAATCCATCCCCAACAGAAAGTCCCCCCAAGTTTGTAGAGAGAGATAAAATCAATCTTGTGAATTTTACGAATAGGGTTTATTAGACAATGAACTAGACACATACATGCCTATGACGATTTAGGCGAGTTTACTTTGAACTTGCGCCCAATAAAAGGCGAGTTTACTTTAAACTCGTGCTTAGTGAAAGACGAGTTTGCTGGACTCATGCTAAGACAAGGGCGAGTTTATTGAGAACTTGTGCCTAGTAAACGGAGAGTTTCTGTAAACTCATGCCTAGCAAAAAGCGAGTTTTTTTAAACTCATGTCTAACAATAATCGAGTCGACCGCAAACTCATGTCTAATAAAAAGCAAGTTCAATTTAAATTTGTACCTAAAATACACGTTTACTAAATTATTGCCAACCCGAAGTCTCATGTTGAGATCGTGTGTACCGAGCAAGTTGTTGGCTTGTGTGTTCGTCAGGCTATGATGACATTGAGAAACGCGCTGGCTTGTGCCATTTGTACTTCTCCCGACAAGCTCGTAGCTGAAAACTCATCTTTCGAAACACGAGGATGGCAACCATTTGTTGATTCTCTTTTCCTCTTTGGCTCAAAGATCTCTGGTTCACGAAAAGCATGAGCATGATTAGACCAATATAAACCAAAGAAATAACCAACTTTGCATAATTAATAATCAAGCCATCTAACTTGATTTTGCCTAATGCTCGGTTTTTTCACATGATGACACGATAATTGTGAATTATTAGTACCATAGGCCACCAGCAATAAACAATGACACGAGTCACCTCATAAAGGCTATATAAGAATGAGCAGCTTAGAAATTTCTTAATAATTTAAACCAAGGTTATCATGTCTACCGTACGACATATATGTAATTTGAAAAATGATTAAAGCAGGTGACGGTTTAATAAAAACTTATCTTTGTGGTGAAGAAGAAACGAACGTCCAACGTTGTCGAACTTTGTTTGTATCTTGGTGAAGAAGCTATCGTAGACATCACTTCAAGACCTTGGTGTCGTCATATCTTCATTTTGAGTTGTGGCTTCTCGGGAAGTGGTAGCCGAGAAGGAAATAATGAATCAAACTCTTCTCATCCCATGTTTCTGAGAGTGTAAGAATAATCAAACTTTTCTCGTCTCCAGTTGCCGAGAATCTCAATGTACTGCCGAGATCGAATCATAACTGTGACTACAAGATTTCAGAGTTGGAAGATAATGCACCAGAGCTCGGGATGGAGCTTGAGAACATCGTCCTTGATAGAGTAGCCTAAGACGTTGCGCCTCCTTTTCACATTGACGAGGAGATTTTGTGACGTAGAGGCAAGAGCTTGATGAGATCGTGCCTAGATCATGGTGCGATTGGTTGTTCCATCCTATCACGCCCGACTCTCACTTAACTGAGATGGCATAAATTCACATTGCCTTAACCAATAAGAAACACTTAAAAAGACCAATGTAAATCTCATTCCCAAGGATCGAATCCAAATGTCTTACAAAACCGTACTATAACGAATAGGAAACGCTTAAAACCGAGTATCAAGTCTTAGAAATGAAATAACTTAAAGAAAATCCATCAACTCGAAAACCTAGCACCACACCGAGATGACTACTCCTCCACTTCATCAAACTCACCTGAAAGAAAGGAGGGGTGAGCATTTTGACAAAAGCTCAGTGAGGGAAGCTCTTGGAGCCCCGAAATCAATCACCAACAATCGTCACGCAACATAGCATAAGTATCTAACTTAAACATCCAGTAAAGCATAAGCAATCAACAAGAAACGAGGATAAACCCCAACGGTGCCAACATGAGACCACGTCACCTCGTTCGGTCCCCGCGTTCCTCATATTGTCGCGGGAGAGATCACCACATACGTTGTCTCCACGACATCACGCTGACTCTGTGAGTTCCACGCCTTCACGCAATCACGTTACCGACTTCTTTGGTTCTCGCGTGATCCGCCACCATGTTCATACGTTTCACGTTGTCTCCACAACATCACACTACTACGTTCTTCCTTCATACACAGGCACGCCGCTTGCCCGCTCCGGCGATGAATCATGCCAACTCACGCGATTGCCACATGATCCAACAAGAAACGATGCAACGCCCGAGACTTGCACACTTCCACCACGTTGCGGCACACATAGGCCTTATGCCTTCCTCTAACTCATAAACATACTACCCATATATATCAATATATATCATCCACATATACCATAATCCCAATCAATACAATCATCACACACAATCCTCAAACATCATTCAACCACGTTTTAACAACCTAGCAATAGATCTATGTCTTTCACACATTGCAATACAATATATATTGATATATATAAGATATATTTCATTTATCAATCAACTACGCGTATGCTTATAGATAACACGTAGGTATGAATGGTTTAGTTAGAAACTCCTACTATGAAGAGATAATGAAAGAAGGAAGAAGAGATCACATCAGTCCTCACCTTGGCCTTAGATCTGCAAACGAAAAAGAGAGGAGAAGCAGATCTGAAGCTTACGGCTTTCCATGAACCAGATCTACAAAGAAATGGGCACGTGCTACCAACAAGGATCAGAGATGAGAGATCTACGAGAATGAACAAGAAGGAGGAGAAGAAAAAGGAAAACAAGGGTTCACTTACCATCAATGGTGGTCAGATCTAGAAAGAAGACAAGAAGAGATCTAGAAACAGACTTCGATGTTTGGTTGGATCTCCGATGGCATGGCTCCAACGTGCAATGAATAACAAACACCAAGGAAAGAGAAAGAGACGCAGACAATAGAGAGATGGGAGAGAGAGAGAGAGGTCGCCGAGAGAGAACAAGAGAGAAGAGAAAAGGAGAAACCTTGACGGCTGGGGTTTTCAGATCTCTCTAGAACTCTGCAAGGCTTCGCTATGATTTTTAAATGGTAGAGAAGAGAAGGGGAAGCCTCATATTTATAGGAAAAGAAGAGGAAACCCTAGGGTTTTCTCCACATGGGCCAGAATTAAAAGAATGGGAAAATGGGCTTTAATCCAATTTAACAAGAAAACAGAGAAGCCCACATACCGGCGGGCCGGGATGTGACACATCCCATATTGAGCTAGACAACATGTCACGCCTCATCTACTTGCAACTAAACCGGGAAAAGTCTCGATCTTCCCGTCACACCACTTTTTCTGAGAAGGACGTTCGTCGGGCTTCTATAATCATTGTGATTGTTGGCTTAACGATCGTGACTGAACCTTGTCTCATACTTACAACTCTTGATAAGAAGCTGGAACTGGAGAGTTCAATTACAAGACAAGATATGAGCTGTGTTTGAGTGTCCAGCTCAGGCTCCTTGGTATTGGCAGAGCTTAAAGACGTCGCCACCGATGGAGCATAGTGTAGAAGCTGAAAAACCGGAATTGAGATAAACAATTAAACAAAGCGATGTTAAGGAAATATACGATTCAAAAGACGAAATGAAAAGTGATTGAAAACGTTTTCAAGAAATGAACATGGAGTCGAGACGGATCTCTTTCCTTAACTCTTAATATTCGCTCCGTAGTGAGACGGACATGTACGAATAAAAGTCCCAGGATACAACCATGATCTGACGATTCACGCTTCACCCGTGAAGGTCCCTAACGAACTAATAATCTACGAAAACTCTCTAACTATTAAACTTACGCTGTGGGATAACGATTGCTGGTTTTCGTTATGAAAATAAACTTAAGAGAAGTGAATGAGGGAGACGAGTTTATTTAAGGAGAAAGACGAGACCCATTTCCCGCAACAGTTGCTGCACGTGGGCGAAAATCTCGCGGAGATCAAGGGAGGTTGAGTTACGAAACTTCTTCCTCAAGATTCTCTCTTTTATTTTCTCGTTTTAAATATGTAAGAGGATAAACAGCGTGACGTTTTTTTATTTTATAATAGACAAACGAAATGCATGTTGTTTTGAAACAAATTGCATGTTTTTTTTTTTAAAATGGGCCAAAACATTGGGCTTAATTGGGTCCAAAAAGACACTTCTTATTGGGCTAGAGGCCCTCTACCCAAGCCCAAGCCCAAGCCCAAGCCCAAGCCCGAGCCGGCCGGACGGCGGCGGCGGCGCGCGCATGGGGAGTCCTCTCTTCCTCTGTGTCGTTTACACTGTCATAAGTCGAGTACATATATATACTCCTCTCTGAACCTTGTGCTCCCTGATGTGGGACTTTGTATCATTTTGTCACTTAGACAAAATTGTTGTGTAAAACGTACACTAAGATACCAACTTCAAGGATTCGTTTCTCATTCAAATCAAGTCTGTTTTTTAATGTATGAATATACTATGTTGTATTACTCTTTACAAGCTTTACAATGAACTGATCATCTGATCGGAATGACCTCTGGTTTGACCGGAAAAGTCACCTGAAGATCAGAAAAAATCAGCATGTATATTCTGTTTTTAGAAAACAAAGTTCCAACAATCCCCCACATGAATAGAAATGACTCTAAACATATGCAGACTAAATGCAGACACGATAAACTCTAAATATTATACTTATTCTAATCTTAACTATACTAGACAGACTTATCGATAGTGTTTGCGAAAAATTCACTGTGTTTGAGTTGGTGGCATTTTAAGCTTTGAACCACTCATAGTTAATATCTGTCGGGTTTACTTTACCAGAAAGTGAACATGATGTCTTGAACCAACCGGTGTTTTATGTAGACCGAGACAACATGCATAACACAACTTCATTTTCTAGTAGAACTTAGTTCTCTATTGTTTTCATTGTGGCCCTGAACTATTCCTGGTTTTCATGAGTGAACTTAGAGAATATAGCCTTGCATTCATTCTTCTAGAAACGGCCTCATTTCACACTCATTAGGTGATTGACCATGAAAAGTATTGAGTAATACTCCGCTTTAGAAGCTAGGAATCATTAAAAGCTTATGATTATCCTTCTCTCATTAGCATTTTTATCATCTTGGGAGTTGGGAAGAGACTATTTTGTCTCAAAATGCTTTTATTAGATTTTGTTTGATTTTGTTTTCCCTTTGAACCTACATCTTGGGATCTCCAGTCATGATAGGTAGGGTTGCAGTCAAGCATCCTCATTCGTTGTAGACTTTAAACCCATTCCTTTTGATGATTTAGCAACAATATCTCGTGGCAAATCTTTAGTGAATGGATCCGCTAGGTTGTCAGCCGATTTGATATAATCTATTGTGATTACACCATTTGAGACAAGTTATCTAATGATGTTATGTCATCTTCTGATGTGACGAGATTTGCCATTGTAGAGATTATTCTGAGCCTGAGCTATAGCTGATTGACTATCACAATGTATTCGTATAGCTGGTATAGGTTTCTCCCACATGGGAATATCTTCCAAAAAATTTCTAAGTAATTCAGCTTCTTCCGCTGCTTTGTCTAAGGCTATAAACTCAGATTCCATGGTGGATCTGGCTAACACTCTTTGTTTGGTAGATTTCCATGATATAGCTCCTCCTCCTAGTGTAAAGACGTATCCACTTGTGGATTTTGAGTTTTTAGAATCTGATATCCAGTTAGCGTCACTGTATCCTTCTAAAACTGCTAGTTCTTTACCATAGTGAAGCCCAAAATTTTTGGTGTAGCCCAAGTAATTGAGTACTCTCGTTATACCTTTCCAATACTTGTATATCGACTAAGTACATTTACTACATGAGCTAGATCTGGTCTAGTACAATTGGTCAAGTAAATGAAACTTCCAATCACTCGTGCATACTCGTTTTGTGAAACCGCTTCACCTGAATTCTTTGTCAAGTGCATTTGGGGATCTAACGGAGTTTTTGTCGTACTATTAGAATAGTTTTTAAATCTATCTAATATTGTTTGAGCATAGAGAGATTGGGTTAAGATAATTCCATTTGATATTCTTGTAACTTTAACCCCGAGGATAACATTTGCTAATCCCATATCTTTCATCTCAAATTTCCCTTTGAGCATGTTTTTTGTGTGATTGATAATATCTTTATTGCTTCCAATAATGAGCATATCATCTACATATAGACATAACAAAACATACGCATTTTGGTAGTTTTGTAGTATATGCATTTATCACATTCGTTAATTTTGAAACCATTTGACATCATTACATTGTCAAATTTTTCATGCCATTGTTTAGGAGCTTGTTTAAGCCCATGAAGTGACTTTACAAGTCGACATACTTTGTTTTCCTATCCAGGAATAACAAAATCCTCAGGTTGTTTCATGTAAATTTCCTCTTCTAAATCACCATTTAGAAAGACAGTTTTTACATCCATTTGATGGATTTCTAGGTTTCTAAGAGTTGAGATTGCTATCATCAGCCTTATTGAGGTTATTCTCGTTACTAGAGAATATGTGTCAAAATAGTTAAGGCCTTCTTTTTGTCGGAATCCTTGAACTACAAGCCTAGCTTTGTATAAACCAGGTGTTCCATCAGGGTTTAGTTTTCGTTTCATTATCCATCTATTCCCTAATACTTTGCAGCCAGGTGGTAAATCTGTTATATACCATGTATAATTTTACATGATAGAGTCGAATTCACATCTGACAGCTTCGTTCCAAAATGGAGCATCTGGTGAAGTCATGGCTTCTGCCAAAGTCTTTAGATCATTTTCTACTAAAAATGCCATTAAGAAATCTTCACCAAAGATATTTTCTTTCGAGTTCTTTTACTCCTTCTAGGTTTATCTTCTTCATTTTTGAAATATCATTTATAGAAATGTCAACATTTGTCTCAATTTCTGAAACATTGTCGTCGTCTCTTTCTTCTCGAGTTCGTTTTGAACCTTGTTTTTTCTTACATGGGAAAATGTCTTCGAAGAAAGATGCATTTTTTGATTCCATTATTGTATTTTCATGAATATATGATATTTCAGATTTATGTACTAGAAACCGATATGCAGTACTATTATGTGCATACCCGATGAAGATGTAATCCACTGTTTTAGGTCCAATAGTGACCTTCTTAGGTAGCGGTACCGCAACTTTTGCCAAGCACCCCCACACTTTGAGTTATTTATACGAAGGTAAATTACTTTTCCATAGTTCATATGGAGTTTTGCCAGTTACTTTGTGTGGAATTTTGTTGAGGATATAATTAGTGGTAAGCAACGCTTCCCCCCCCCCTCCACATGTTCTGGGGTAACCCAGATCTCTTCAACATTGCATTCATCATCTTTTTTAAAGTTCGATTTTTACATTCAGCAACTCCATTAGATTCTGGTGAGTAAAGAGTTGTAGTTTGATGAATTTTTCCATGTTCTTTACAACAAGCATTAAATGGACCATCATACTCACCTCCTTTGTCGCTTCTAACTATTCTAATAGTTGTTTTAAGCTGATTTTCGACCTCGAGTTTAAATTCTTTGAAATTTTCTAAGGTTTCATCTTTGCTATGTAATAAATATACATAACAATATTTTGTGTAGTCGTCTATGAAGGTCACAAAGTACTTTTTCTCACCTCTAGTTTGTATGTATTTTAAGTTACATAAATCTGTGTGAATTAAATCTAGAGGTTTGTTAGTTCTTTAAACACGAGGTGAGGGTGTTTTTGTGAGCTTAGCCTGTACGCATAATTCACATTTTTATTTACTTTTTTGCATTTTGGGATTAAATTTTGATTCATTAATCTTTGTATCGTTTTGTAGTTTACATGGCCTAATCTTTCATGCCATATATTAAAAGACTCAGCCAAATAAGCAACTGACTCTTTCTTATTCATTGAAACTTTTGGAGCTACAATTTTCGGAGTGACTGTCATTACATTCATTTTGACCAGTCCATCCTTAACATACCCCTTTCCCAAATAAACCCCATTCTTCCTAATCACGAGCTTGTCCACCTTTAGACTTGTGGCGAATCCATTCTTGATGAGCAAGGTTCCCGAGACCAAGTTATTCCTCATGTCAGGCACATGCTTCACATTCTGCAGAGTGACTTCACGTCCAGATGTCATCTTCAGAATCACCTTGCCGCGACCTTCAATCTTGCAGACTGCAATGTTTCCCATGAACAGCTTCTCCTGAGTCTTGCTTTTCTGATAGGTGGTGAACATCGCCCTATCAGTGCAAATGTAGGTGGTAGCACCAGTGTCATACCACCATTCCTTAGGGTTGTTGCTTTCAACCATGTTGACTTCAGTCACCACTGCAACGAGATCTTCTTTAGTGAGATTTGCCTGAGCCTTCTCATCTCTGATCTTATTGCGACACTCAGAAGTCATATGACCAACTTTGTGACAGTAGTGACATTTTCCCTTAAATTTCTCCACATTTGCATTGATCTCAATGCCTTTCTTCTTAAATTTGGACCAAAAGCCCTCAAAATTGCAGCTGTTTTGGAAAGCTTGGCAGGAGAGCGAGCAATTGCCTTTCCTTTACCTTTCATTTCAGCCACGTTGACGATGTGCTCATTTGCTTGGAGCAGCTTGTCATCATTTCGGTTTCTGGCTTCCATCTGAAGCCTCTGAATGAAATCTTCGAATCCCAACTTCTTCTTTTTGTGCTTTAGGTAGTTCTTGAATTCTGCATAGCTGAGAGGAAGCTTTTGGATGAAGCTGAAAGTTGTGAACGTCTCACAGATGGACATTCCTTCAACAGCAATTTCATGGCAAATGAGCTGAAACGCTTCCACCTGATCCATGATGGGTTTTGAATCCACCATTTTGAAGTCATGGAATTTTGCAACCACATACTTCTAGCAGCCAGTGTCCTCACCTCTGTACTTCTTGTCCAGTGATCTCCATAACTCTTTCAATGTGGGGATCTCACAGTAGACTTGGTACAATAGGTCAATAAGGCGACTCAAAATGTATCCTTTGCACATGAAGTCGGACTGCACCTAACTGTCAATAGTTGCAAAAGCGTACACATCATCGATCCCGTAAAGGACAATGGGTCTGTCCTCATGGGTGAATTTATCCAGCTTCATTGTTGTGAGGAAGAACATCATCTTCTTTTGCCATGTTTTGAAGCCTTTGCCATCAAATTTTCAGGCATTATACCTTGAGTGAACAAGCTTGGTATAGTTGGAGGAGTTGCAACTGCAACCGGAACACTTGTGGTTGCATGAATATAAGCCATTTGATAGAGACCAGCACCGAACAAGCTACGACGCGTGGTTTCATCAGCAATATTTCCCACTGGAAGGGTAGGTGTCGTTGTTGCAGCGGTTGTTGTTGTTGCATCAGTTTGGGCAGTGTTGAGTGGAGTTTGCGTATCAATGGTGGTGTCAACGGGGGTGTTGTTAGTTTCCGTCATTTTTCTGTAGAGAAAACATGAAAGCGGATTAGACTCTAATCAAAAGATAACATATTATTTCAATAAATAATAGTGTAAATCGATTGTCATTTTTGGTATTTTTAGTATATCTCTTAAAGCGTTACAAAGCACCAAATCATATCGATATAAGTTTGAAAAACGTTTTGCAAAGTCGCTTAAAAGTGTTCGCAGAAGCCGTTTGTGTAGACTTGTAGATTGTTTCACAAGTCACTTTAGAAAGCTATTGTGAAAACGAATCGTTTTTTAAACGTTTTTATGATTCATATAAGAAAAAATGTTTCGCGATAGAGCTACAGAGCAAAACGTAAACCGTTTTTTTTTATAAGAAAGAAACGTTTTGCGGAAGTGCGTAAAGCAAATCGCAAACACCGTTTCGACAATAAAATAAATTTTTATTAATCCTTAAAATCGTTTTATAAAAACGTATTAAGATCAATCTGATTAAAGCTTATATGTAATAGAAGCGATTAAGAGTTAAGACTGTAGAAGCCGAAAAACCGGAATTGAGATAAATGATTAAACAAAGCGATGTTAAGGAAATATATGATTCAAAAGAAGAAATGAAAAGCGATTGAAAATGTTTTCAAGAAATAAACATGGAGTCGAGACAGATCTCTTTCCTTAACTCTTAATATTCGCTCCGTAGTAAGACGGACATGTATGAATAAGAGTTCCAGGATACAACCATGATTCGACGATTCACGCTTCACCCGTGAAGTCCTTAACGAACTAATAATCTACGAACACTCTTTAACTATTAAACTTACGCTGTGGGATAACGATTGTTGGTTTTCGTTATGAAAAAAACTTAAGAGAAGTGAATGAGGGAGACAAGTTTATTTAAGGAGAAAGACGAGACCCACTTCCCGCAACAGTTGTTGTACGTGGGCGAAAATCTCGCGGAGATCGAGGGAGGTTGAGTTACGAAACTTCCTCCTCAAAATTCTTTCTTTTATTTTCTCGTTTTAAATATCTGAGAAGATAAACAGCGTGATGTTTTTTTTTATAATAGACAAACGAAATGCATGTTGTTTTGAAACAAATTTCATGTTGTTGTTTTTTCAAAATGGGCCAAAACATTGGGCTTAATTGGGTCCAAAAAAACTTCTTATTGGGCCAGAGGCCCTCTACCCGCACCGAGCCGAGCCGGCGGCGGCGCGCGGCGTAGGGAGTCCTCTCTTCCTCTGTGTCGTTTACACTGTCATAAGTCGAGTACATATGTATACTCCTCTCTGAAACTTGTATTCCCCGCTGTGGGACTTTGTATCATTTTGTCACTTAGACAAAATTGCTGTGTAAAACGCACACTAAGATACCAATTTTAAGACTTCGTTTCTCATTCAAATCAAGTCTGTTTTTAATGTGTGAATATACTATGTTGTAGTACTCTTTACAAGCTTTACAATGAACTGATCATCTGATCGGAATGACATCTGGTTTGACCGGAAAAGTCACCGGAAGATCAGAAAAAAATCAGCCTGTATATTCTGTTTTAAAAAACAGAGTTCCAACACATAGGAGGCCGAGCTTCTTTGTCGGCAGCTTCTCACTGATCACTATTTCGAAAAACAGAGCTCGGGATGGAGTTTAAAGACGTTCACTGACGGAACCTTCTGATGGAGCATGAAAGGGTATCTACAGATAGAGAATAGTTTATCTCCTCGTCACACCATTTTGCCGAGAAGAATCACCATGTTTGCTTAGCGATCGTTGGAGAAGCACCATTGTTGAATGAGTTAGTCATCTTTAAGAACAAGGTGAGATAAAGACTTGAGCTTTGCGAAGATAAAGTCTCGAGCTTTGCCAAGACCAAACTCTTGTCTATCTGATTGCAAATGTGGAATAGATGACAATATTCAAAAGTTTCGAACTTTGGTCGGTCTTTGGACATCAACTGCAAAGCTTCATGAGAAAGCTTCCTCCTTTGTTGGCCAACAAATCCACACTCTTGTAAGAACGCTTGGGTTCATGACCAAAATCCCGACATCTCTTTTCAAGCTTTACTCAGCCGTAGGTGATATCTCTAGTGCATGCCAAGTGCTCGACGAAACGCCTGAGAAACAAAATGTTGTCTTGTGAACGGCTATGATTACAAGTTCACCGAGGATGAGAAAGCTCTGCAGGCTACTGAGATGTTTCGAGAATGGAAGAGGAAATAGTTAATCTTGTTTTTTTCTTTCTCAAATTGGGATATATATATATATTTCACCAAAAGTTAGTTCTAGTTAAGCCACAACTATTCAGAAACCCACCAGGAACATGATGGCTAAAAAACAACCAACCAACAACTATACCCCAAAAGACCTGTTCTATAACCTTTTCTAGCTAGCAAAAAGAGATTCCTCTTTCATTTTCAAAGACAGAGTCAAGCCAGTGTGGATGTCCCACAACAATATAGGATTGAGAAAGGTAGAAGTTGTTAACACTCTAAGCAATGAAAGAGGAACCTCTAATAAACATCGAATCCACCAGCTGCAACTTCCATTTTTCAAAACCCTGCAGGGACTGTAAGATTTCTGAAGCCTCAAACCGAAGGGCTGGCTAGAGGTTGGGATTTACCACCGCCTCAAAAACATAATGGAAGTTCGAGACAAAGATCACTCTTGTATTTTTCAAACTCATCATACTCTCTACTGCCCATTGTACCACCATAACCTTTGCTTGTATAGCTGATGAAGTGCCACAAAAAGACCTTCTACTATGAAGTAGAACTTTGTCGCAATCATCTCTGGTGACCCATGCCGCTCCCACGTTCTCTGTTCTCTTGCACCAGTCCATTGCTATCTCACATCTGACAAAACCAGGGGGAATGAAGCCGTTAGACCGTCCAGACACTCTAACTTCATCGATCATTTTCTCCCCCATCTCTCTATCAATTTGTTGGGCGAAGAACCATTCATCAGCTTCCTCACACGCTTTTTATGATATCCAAAAGAGAATACAATGCACTTTCAAACAAGAACCTGTTACGATTTTTTCATATGTATCAAATGATCCAAGGCCAAGCTCGAGAAACATTCATGTCAAGTAGACTGTTCTTGCTCATCCTAAAGAGGTAATTCAAGTTGGCATATATTGAATCTTGGTATCCATTAGCCGGATATGGAATGTTGGAGACGCCTAAGTCTGTCTAGCCAAGTCACAAGTGAAGAGGACATGATTTATAGATTCACCCACTATCCCACAAATCTGACATCTATCATCTCCCTTCATTCCTCTGGCTAACACCAAATCTGTGACAGGTAAAGCAGCAGACAAGGATTTCCACAGAAAGCATCTCAGTTTGGGAGGAGCCATTACCTTCCATGCTGTTTTCTTCAGAGGGTTTACCGATGGGAGAGCCGCCATACTGAGTTTTAGTTCCTTGTTCTTTTTTTCTGTGGCCAACCAATAGCCTGACTTCACCGAATAAGCTCCATTTTTATTGAATTTCCAGGACCAGTAATCTTCTTGAGATACCACTGGTTGGTTTTGCATCAGAACATGAACATCAGATGGTACAAAAACCTCCTCAATTGCCTCATTGTTCCATCTTCTTGCCCTAAAGTCAATTAGGTCTCTCGCCCTTAGGTTAACATCAAAAGAGTAGTTCTTGATCCAAGGAGCCCTCAACCCATTGCCATCCGACTCATCTTCAAACCACCTATCAGCCCATACCTTTATAGAGTTACCATCCCCTACTCTTTTTTCAGACCTTTGATTAGGAGATCTCTTCCATGTAACAGACTCCTCCAAGCATATGAGGGTCTCACCCCCAACTTCGCATCTAAGAAGTCTATATTCGGGAAGTATCTGCTTTTCAAGTATTCCCCCACTAGGCAATGAGGAGATGTAAGAATTTTCCAAGCTTGTTTTCGCCAATAAAGCTTGGTTAGAGGCTTCAAGTTCCCTGAAACCCAAACCACCGATGTCTTTAGGGAGGCAAAGCTTGTCCCAGGAAATCCAGTGTACTCTCTTCTTGTGCGCATCATCTCCCCACCAGAAATCTGCCATTGCACTTCCAAGATTTGAGCACACTTTTTTAGGCAGTTTAAAACAAGACATGGCGAAAGCTGGTAGAGCTGAGGCCGTGGTTTTCAGGAGGACCTCTTTTCCTCCTTGAGACAGTTTCCTCATGTACCACGTGTTGAGTCTTCCTTTAGTTCTTTCTTTCAAGTAGCTGAGCATCTCAACTTTTGAACCGTTGAAACATTCTGGTAGACCCAAGTACTTACTGGTTACCCCTTCATTAAATATACCCAACATTTGTTGAATGAGTTCCTTGGTTTCCTGCTCTATCTCCATTCCAAAAGAAATGGCTGATTTTTGAACGTTGATAGTTTGTCCAGTAGCTTTGCCATATATATCCAGAATACCATGGAGCACAGCCACTTGATTAACCTCAGCTTTACACAGGAAGAGGCTATCATTGGCGAACAAAAGATGATGGATTGATGGGCCTTGCTCGGAGAACCTAAGTCCATTCAACATACCCTCTCTTTCTGCTCTGTTTAGTAAGTGTGTAAGGCCTTCAGTACACAAGACGAATAGAAAAGGCGATAGGGGATCACCTTGTCTAATCCCCCTTTGTGGCTTTATCATGCCAAAAGGCTGGTCATTCATCAAGACTGCATAAGAGACTGAAGACACACATTCCATGATCAGATTCACCCATCTACAATCAAACCACAACGCTTCTAGAAGTTTTCTTAAGTAGCTCCATTCTACCTTGTCATATGTTTTGGACATATCTATTTTCACAACCATATACTCCTTCTCAATGTTCTGGTGAGTCCTCAACGCGTGTACAGCCTCATGAGCAATCAAAATATTGTCAGATATGTGTCTTTCTGCCACAAATGCCGACTCATTCACCGAAACAATATTGGGAAGAATGGGTTGCAGTCTTCTCACCAGCACTTTCGAGATGATCTTGTATAAAACCGAGCATAGACTAATTGGACGAAGGTATGTCATAATCTCTGGCGCCTGAGTTTTTGGGAGTAAACATAAGTGAGTGAAGTTCCAGCCAGTTGGCATGTTACCTGAAGCTAAGAAGCTCTGCACCTCTGAAGTAACCTTTTCCCCAACAGTATCCCAAAAGTATCTAAAGAACATTCCAGTCATACCATCAGAGCCCGGAGCACTCGAAGCTTTGATACTAAAGGCTGCCTCTCTTATCTCCTCTGTTGTTATCTCCTTGGTTAACTCTTGGTTCATAGCATCTGTAACCCTAGGTCTCATGTCGGAGAAAAGAGGCTGGAAACTCGGGGGTTGGAAGATTTGAACAAGTTAACAAAGTAGTCAACTGCCACTTGGGCCTTTGCTGCTTCTGACCATTGGACTTCTCCATTGGCGTCTTTCAGGTTTGAAATCTTCATTCTGGAACGATTATCTTTAACAAATGCATGATAGAATTTTGAGTTTCTATCTCCATATTTAAGCCATCATTCCCTGCTTCTCTGCCTCCAAAACATCTCTTCCTCTTTATAAGCTTTGCACAGCTCCTTCTTAATAACTCTGATCGCATGCCAACATGGATAATTCCTTGACTGAAACCACTCCAACCTGTGTTCCAATAAGTGTATCCTATCTCGAGCATTAAACTGCCTTTTCTTTTTTCCATTTACCCATGGCACCCCGACAATCTCTCAATCTCTTTGCAACACTTTTATTCACCCTGCCATTATGGGTTCCAATCCAAGCTTCAATTATCTCTTTTTTGAACTGGGGTTGAAAAAGAGACCTCTTATCAAACCGGAATTGGCCTCTCTTTCTAGGCTATGAAACTTGGAACTTCAGAAGGACTACTTGGTGATCAGACCCTCTTTTTTCCAGGAAGGTTTGATTCGAGGCAGGGAAGCTTCTCATCCATTCCTTGCTCCCAAAGCAGCGACCAAGGCAGCATAGTATCCATTTCTTCCACCTCATACCTCCCCATGTAAATCGATTCCCATGTGCTTCCAATTCTTCCATTTCAAAAACAGACAACATGTCCCTAAAGGATTTGAAGGACTCCTCTGACCGTAATGGGCCTCCCATCTTCTCGTCATTACTTAAAATTTCATTAAAGTCGCCAAGCGTACACCATTTTTCTTTTCTATTTACACCAATTCTACACAGCCTTTCCCAAAATACATTCTTCCCTTCCGAACCCGGAATACCATAAACACAAGAGAGGAAAAAACTAGCTTCACCAAACTGTACCTGCATATCTATCAGGTTCTTGTCCGCATATTTAACATCTAGCTTGATGTTGCTTTTCCAAAAAACTGCCAAGCCACCACTCAAGCCTCTAGGGTTAACCGTTAGAACTCTATCATATCCTAGCCACACACGCAAGTCTTCCAACACATTTTGACAATTCTTCGTTTCCAATAAAAACATAATCTCCGGAAGGTATTTTTGACATATTTCCCGGAGACGCTGAATTGTCAGGCCTTGAGGCCGCCCCAAACCCTGACAATTCCAAGTACAAATGCGCATTAAAGATTGGGCGATCCCTCCCTTGGGATCACCTTGAGGCATTTGTTCTTCGTCAAGACTAGAAGTTCCTCATCTTCAGCCACAACCTTTCTCTTCCTGTTTTTCATCGCATGTTTTCCAGACCCTTGATCCTCTACCACTGTCACAAACTTCCTACGCTTCCTTTGAGATTTTTGGGGCCTTTTCCTTTGATATTTTTTCTTACCAGTCCCGGAGGATACACCTGGTTCCGAGAAACCTGTGCTAAAAACCGTTGAAGTGGAAGAAGAGATAAGGTAGTTTCCACCGTAGTTAGCATCATCGCTCTCAGCTCGGGATATAAAGTGAGTAGGACCCAACCTCATTGCCAAAATAGAACCAGTTGTAGCAGCCATCAACTTTTCAGCATTCAGAGCCATCTCTTGCTCAATGGTCTTCTTGCGCTTATCTTCATACTCAAAAACTATCCCCTTTCCTTTATTGATGTCATGAGAGAACACCGGAGGAGGCTCCAGTCTCAAGACCATTCTCTGGGTATCAGGGTCTTTCTCCGCTTCTGCAACTGAAGATTTAATCCTTTCTTCTCTGATAGACTTGTCTGAATCATTAGCCAATAGCAGATACTTCCTCATTTCATCCAAGACTTCTTTTGCAATCTTAGGTCTACCAGTGAGAGGGTCAAGCCCAACTTGATCTTCTTTGAGAACTCCAAACAGCGGATCATCCTTATTCAGGGAAAACTTCTTCATTCTTAGCTTTGCCTCTCTAACTTGCCTGCGATTCTTAGCTTCATCCTGCCTTTTTTTATCAGAAGAGGACAAGCTTCTTTCTTATGATTCAGTCTCTGGCACGAGAAACACCTTTTCTGGAGGCGTTCATAGTTATAGTGAATGACCGCCACCTTCTCTCCTTTTACGGTAACCACTTTCGACATCCTTAAGGGATTGGCTACATTGAATCTGACTTGAACTCTCACAAATTCCTGTGTCTGAGGTTTCAGGGGATCAAAAATCACTTCTTTAACTTGTCCGACCAGATCACCTAGCGTTGTGATAGCCTTCTTAGTGTAGTAGTTCATTGGTATGTTGCTAATCTGGATCCAAAGGGAAATATATTGCAGGTAATGTTCAGGGGGGGTTTCCATCCATCTCTCTAGGACCAGAGCCCATTCATTGAAAGTATGAACTCCTTTCTCCAATACCTCAAGAAGGTCATGCTCGTGATCAAAGAAAAATTGAAACTTTTCTTTCGAGAGAGCAATCCCTTTTAATTTACCTTCCTTCTGCCATTTCCTAGGCATAGTTAAAATCAGGCTCGCCATTCTCTGACACTCAGGGTTCAGAGCTCTTCCTACTAAACTTAGCCGGTTCTTCTCGACCGAGCAGAAACCCGGTGTGTCCGGCATCTCGAGAGGGGCTTCACCTTCATCAAGAGAGAGCACCATCAAGGCTTAGTTAATCTTGATTCTTGATTCTTCTTTTTTTATATATTTTTAACACTAGATCTAGGATTCTCCCAAGTTTGATATGATTTGAAGATAGTTCTTTTTGGCCCTCTCCTTCTAGCGCCAAATGTTTGATCCAAAAATGGTTTATTTGCTGGAAATCGTTTGTTGGAATCAGACAATAAATTTCTATGAAAGGTTTAGGAAAAATCATCATTAAAATCAAATGAAAAGGAACATCAAAGAGATTTTGTTGATCAAAGATTCATTACAATGATAATTTTAAATGTAAAGTGAACCTTAAAATCTATAAATCTCTATAAGAAGTAATCCAGATATAAGAATGGAGAAAATACCCCTCTAAAAAGGAGGTAGTTCCTTATTTATAGAAAGAATAGGTCTAGGGTTTCCTAGTGAAATGAACCTAATTCATTGTTTACTAGGTATTGAAGAAGGATGTAAATCCATCCCCAACATTTACTTTGAAAGAGCTCACCAGCGAGCACATTTGATAGAGTTGTGGCCATTGAGATGATATAAGCGCCAAAACTATTAAGTTAGCTCTCAAATAGATTGGAAAGAGCCACTCATATCTTTTATCCTCTGACCGTTCTTTGTAAGATCCTATACTTAAATGTTGTGTGATAGCGTCCAAAGAAGATGAGTTAGGACTTCTAGATGCTGGTGGGACAGGGTCTGCACCAGACCCTGCCACAGCGACTTCAGCAGTTTTCAGGAATCCCCTACAATATAAATTTTTTTTTGTCAATAATCTCCTGTCAGACCTAAAGAAATAATAATGCCACAGAGAGAGAACCCGTACAGAGTACATATGATTTAGTGCTCTCTCAGGGTTGTTGTGAGCAGCACAAGTGCATGAGTAACAGTTTCTTTGTCCCAGCTTCCGTCTCCCACGTCCATTAATGGTTGCACCAATGGCTCAAGAGAATTGCCACAAGCCAACGCAGCTTGTCCATGGATGTCGCTCTGTGCCCTACCACATACAATTCAACAGAGGTGTTCATAGTTTATCCCGAAATCCAGTGGAAGAAAATATGAAAACCTTCTTCAAAAAATTTCATTGTTTCAGTAATAAAACTTAAGCGAGTTGTTCTTGAGCAGGAATAGGTGAAGCAGTTACAATCCTGATTATCTAATACTAGAATAAAAATATCTTAAGGAAAGAACATGCCCCTCATCACATATTTCACAAGTAAATATATGTAAGAAAGTTCCTTATTAGAAGATGTGTTAGACGCAGTAGTAGAGGAAGTTCAAAGTAATTTCACAATGAACACAAAACAAAGGCTAAAACTGTTCATCAATTTTTTAAAAGGCTTTCATGAAAGGGAAATTGTACCGTATAATATAACGTCCAAAAATTTATAATTTACTCGCTGACCAGTTGCCCTATTATACCAATATACGACATGTCTTTTATGTAATACTGCTCTTTTACCCTTGTAAGTAACTTGATCTACCTGCAAAATAATAATAATTTACATTAATAATTAGGGAAATTACTTATAATGACTCTAATTATACATGAAATAACTAGACTAACTCTTATAAAATTGTAATTACTAGAATAACTCTTGAAACATGCAAATTTACAATTTTGCCATTATTGACAACCATAAGGAAATTAACAAATAAAAATCATAAGAAGAAATTAATTAAAAAAAGGAACACTTTACCTTTTGTCGGTTTCAACACCAGAGAGACGAAACTCTTCGTCGTATCCGTCATCTCCATCTTCGTCCCCTCTACCTTAACTCGACTCTGTCTCCTCAATCCTCCACTTGAACACACCTTCGTCTCTGTATTTCTCCACCTGGGCCCTGTAAAGAAGAGGAACCCTAATTCCGATTTCAACTCTGTCAAAATCCGCCTCAAATCGAAACTAATTGAAAGGGTAAATCATAAATCTATGTAATTCTAAGTTTTTTTTACATTTTCTTAACATGTATAGTAACTAAATGTTAAATTTCAAAAACCCTAGTTCTCAATTTTCTCTTCAAAGTTTTTTTTTCCAGTGGACGAAACCCGAAGGTGGACCCTTCTCCGATCAAGAGGTGCCGTCGTCCCTATCCCATTCCGACAACATCTCTCCGTTACAGCCGCCGTCAATTTCGAGATCTCCTCCTGAAGTCGCCATCTCTTCCATTTAAAATCGACAAAAATTGATATTATAAGTGCTAATATATCCAATTCCAAATTGTTATTACAAAATTTTAACATCTATTGTTTGATTGAGTCTTTAGTTTCTAAAAACCTAAATCCCAATTTCAACATTCTCTTGGTAGACACTATTGTAAAATGAAATTGTTGATTACCAATGTGTTATTTTTTGTAGGATGGCTTCATCTTCGGCCAACAGAAAGTATCCTCGGCGCTTATATGAGGTTGGGAAAACACCAATTCAGAATCGGAGCATAAATTATAGCTGTTTCTTGTCGAATATTCATATAGTGAAGAAGCTGTTGGTGCAGACGCTTGGGCTGAGTTGAGGGAATCTGCTGTTGGAGTGATCATCAAGTTAAAAGAGTTGGATTACACCTGGTTTGCAAAATATGTTCACTATTTCCTGACCAATCAATTGGCAGTCAAGAGGAATGAGATATGGTCGTTGCTTGAAACAAGTCCGATAAGGTTCTCTTTGTATGAGTTTGAAGATATCAGGGGTCTCAAGTGTGATCCTTTCGACAAAACTGATTTCTGGGATGTGGATCATGAAGAGTTTTGGGTGGAGATGAATGTGCCTCAAGCCGAAGGACCGACGCTAAATTAATTGCAAGCTCTTTTTCCGGTGTGCAGAAACTGGTCCTTAGACAAGCGCAAAATGGTTGGATTATTGTGTCTGTTGTCTATTGGGATATTTGGAATTTTGAAGAACAGTAGGATACCTTTGCATTGTGCTAAAAGGGTGTTGGATCCAGCAGCCTTCAATCGCTATCCTTGGGGTTGTGTTGGATTTAAAAGCCTTGTAGACTCCATCAAAGTTGTTTCCTATGAAGGGAAGGATAGCTATACAGTTCATGGTTGTGATCATGCGCTAGTTATATGGATATACGAGTCTGTCCCTGGTTTTGGAGAGATGTATGGGAATCGGATAGAGGGAGATGAGGTTCCTCTTCTGTCATGGCATGGTTCTCGTAAGCCGTCAACTTCCAGGATTTCATAGCACTAGAAAAGAAAAAACATCAAAAGGTAAATATATTACTTTTTCCAATAATTAACATCACTAGGTAAATTTATTAACAATATTACATGATCTTAACAATTGTGTTATATATTAAACTGCATATTCGTGTTAGGCATATGATTAATAAGCCAATGAATGATAGGTATCCTGTGTGGGTTGACGAAGAACCGGATACTGATTTGGATAACATGATAGTTGACATACTCAATGGTCAACTAAATGTAAGTTTTTGGGATGGGCTGCCACGTCCCGAAGGCCAGAAAAGAAAGCATCAGGTCAGGGGACCTGCTGTTCCATATAGAGTTGATGAGAGCCCTTCTACTAAGAGAAAAAAAGGACAAAGAACCTAGTGATGGAGGTGAAGCTTCGAAAATGGTATGTACCATAAATTTTGTGAAATCAGTTGTAGAACATGCTTTGATGCTAACATAGTTATGTTTTGGTCTTTGCTTATTGTAGGTTACAGCTCACAATGTTTCCATACTTGGGTTGGTTGAGTCGATTAAAATCCTCACTACAATAATAGAAAGCATCGATGTTAGTGTAGCTGAGAAGGTCAGTAAAGCATTAGAAGCTACCATAGACGCTAAGGTGGAGGCTAGAATGGGTGTACACGAGTCTGAATTACTGAAGAAAGTTGCAAGATTGGAGGAAGAAATAAATTTTCTTTAAAACAAGGCTGATGTGAACATTTCTCCTGTTGTGGCCAACCCTAAGGTGTATGGGGATGATGGTGGTAGTAGCAACGACTTGGTATGTTTCCTTTATTCTTTGTGCGATTTTTTGTTTCGTTTTTACTAATTCTAATTATCTATTTCTCAGTCATAGATGCTTCAGAAGAAGATTAGTTCACAAGATGGAATGCCAACACAATGTGTTGTGAAGAATAAAAAAAGCTAAGAAGACGGTGGAGGATGATCTTAAGAACAAGGAAGTGAAAAAGAAAGAGAAGAAATCTCAAATGCCACTAAAAAAAGTGAAGCTAGAGAAGGCGTTTGAGATCGCAGAACTTAATGATGAATCCATTTTGGCAGAAGGTTGGGAAAATCATCAGTTGTGGGAGAAGAGTGTAAACTGTAGGGAGGTGTTGGAAGGACTTTCTTCAACTTTCTTGGATCCTACACGCAAACGCAAAACTCAGTTGACAAAGACTCAAGTTTGGCCATATGTGGGGAACTCAACAGTGAAGCGTATCATAACTGGTGAAAATGTCTCGAAGGAAGCTTATGACCCATTAGCTAAGGTGGAGGCTGAGAAACTGCAAAAATTTTTGGACTTCATCAAGGCTGATTTGTAAGTTTCCATTCTTTCATCATAGCTTCTTATATCGAGATAGTCTTATAATTTCATTTTGTTCTTTCTAGGGAAACAGAGGAGTCCGGTTATGGAGATGCAAGAACTGCATTTTTTTTAAGTTGATGATACCAAGAAATAAATGGCCAACAAAGGACTATGGCTGGTTGCATGACTCCGTTAAATAAATGGCCAACAAAGGACTATGGCTGGTTGCATGACTCCGTTAGATTATTTCCCATTTTTTCATGGCAAGATTATTAACGTACTGCTGATCGTGATTTTTTTCATGTCGTAGCACATTGCGGCAGCAATGCTTATGTTTCACAGACGCTCCATGCAAACCCAGTCTCCGTATTTCTCTTCTCGAATTTCATTTCAGTCTCGTTGGTTTGTAAACTCATGGGTGAACGATTACAAGAACTGGAACCAGAACACAAATGAGTTGTCGGATATTTACAGCAAGGCTTTTAATGAAGAACACCCGGCTGATTTTTTTCACGGGTAAGAAGTGGGTTGTAGATGTCGACAATCTTTTCCTCTGCCACAATGTTAACGGAGACCACTGGATTGCTATACACATTGATCTGATTAAGGATGTAATACATGTGTATAATAGTATTCCCACTGTGATGAGTGATAAGCAGATGATAGAGGCGTGTCGGCCTTTCATGAGAATGATACCAGCAGTGCTTAACAAGATGATGCCTCCTAAAATGAGAAAGAAAAGTGAAAAACAGTTCACTTTCCGTAGGCACAAGAAGATCCCCAAAAATGACAACTCAGGAGACTGCGGTGTGTACTCTTTAAAGTATATTGAGTGTCTAGCTCTTGGATGTCACTTCAATGGCTTGAGTGATCAGAATGTAACACCACTGCGTTTGAAGTTGGCGGCTGATATTTATGAAGAGGTAATTGAGACAGCCGAATAAATTGTTGTTTTTTGGTTTTTGGATTTAGACGGATGTAGAAATAGCTGGTTTTGGTTTTAGACGGATGTATAAGTTGCTGGTTTTTTTGTTTTAGACGGATGTATAAGTTGATGTTTTTTGTTTTAGACTGATGTATAATTTTATGGTTTTCGGTTTGAGACAGTTGTATAACTTTCTACTTGTTTGGTTTAAGAATGATGGATGTATATTACACAAGTTATCATGTATATTACGCAAGTTTTACAGTACTGGACTATCGGTAATGTTCTTTTGTAAAAAAACTAAATGAAACACCAAAGAGTATACCAACAAATGTATATTACACAAGTTTTACAGTACTGGATTATTGGTAATGTTCTTTTGTAAAAAAAAAACTAAATGAAACACCAAAGAGTATACCAACAAATGTAGCACCAACCAAAATGAATCAAATACTCATCACTTAAGAGGACATGTTGTAGAATTGTGTCCCACTTGGTTACAAATTCTACATGTATGTTCCTTTCTTGGCCGCTTCTTGTCTGCAACCTTTTCCAAAATAGATTTATGTCTTGATTTTTTTGGTCTTCCTAGTTGTTGGCGGACATTAGGTGGTAAACAGATTCTATTTGCAACTTCTTCTGGAACTAGAGCATTATCATCTTTGGGCATAATAGCAGTGAAATATGTGTTGTAAAGGTATTGCTTCTGATAGTAATGGTGACAAAGTGATATACGTAATATCTTTCTAGCTTCTGCAGCAGCTATTGCATGAGCACATGGTATCTTCTCCAAATCAAATCTACGGCAAGAACATGTCTTCTCGGTCAGATTTACAACATGTCAAGATGAGACCCCTGTCACTTGTGACTGATGAATGTCTATTGCTTGAACATTTAGTTGATTAGCAATTGGTATTCGTCCCTGCAAATGTTAAAGCTTAGTATATTAGCTCACAGTCTAACAATACAGATAACTTGATTCAAAATATATTACCTCCAACACCTTCTCTACACCACGAGTAAGAGATGTTTTCATCAACTCAGCGTCAAGTTTTCTTGTCGCAAACCAGCGTATCATCATTAATCGAATTGATTCTAGAAGGTGAACAATTGGCAAGCTTCTAGCACCTGACAAAGCTCTGTTTATGGATTCAGCTACGTTACTTGTAAGGAGGTTATATATATCACCTTTAAAATGGGCTCGTGCCCACTTACATACATCAGCATGTTCCAAGTATGCATGCAAAGCTGGATTTAACACTTGATTGTCTCAAAGGTTGCTTGAAATTCAGTTACTCTAAAAGAGTATGCGGCTTTTTTGACCAGTCCAAACAAATCACGCCCTCTATACCGTAACAAAATGTTTTTATATAAGTGGTACGTGCAAATTCCCTTGCTTGCCAATGGATAGACCACTGCCATAGCTTTCTTTATTGACTTGTGCCTGTTAGAGATTAATGCCAATCCTTCATCATCGGGTATTACACAGCTGAGTTGACGGAAAAACCATGTCCATGATTCATCATTCTCTGTGTCAACCACAGCAAAAGCAATTGGAAAGATTTTAAAATTACCATCTTGTGATGTTGCAATCAGAAGTGTTCCTTTGTATTTCCCTTGCAAAAACGTTCCAGCAACCACCACAACCTTCCTCATAAATGGAAACCAGCAATGCTAGCGCTGAATGCAAGGAATAAGTACTTGAATCGATTGTTTGTATCAACTTCCAGTCGAGTAAAAGTCCATCGATTTGACATTCTAATCATGTGCAAGTAAGTAGGTAATTCGTGATATCCACTCTCTGAAGAACCCATTACGAGATCTTTAGCAGCTATAAGTGTTCGACGAGCTTTCCAGTAATCCATCTACAATATACAAAAACAATAACCCATTTAAAGGAAGTAAAGGTTAGACAAGAGAATATATTGATGCAAAAATGTAGTCGACCTTGGTTCCGAAGCTCATGTTCGTAGCAGTAGCAACATGACTAGGCAATATAGATGGATCAACCCCACCAACATAGTCTATGTATAAGAGTCCAAGAATCTCCGGAGTAGCTTGTCGAGAACGAGATGAACGTTCTGTTACGGAGCAAGTATGTTCATCTACATATACTCGGATTGTAAACTTTGAAGATTTATCTACTGGTGACGCTATAAGCTTCCACGTACAACCTTCTATCCAACATTTTACACGATACAGCTTTGTTGTAGATTTATCCACATCAAAATCGAAATGTTGGACAACTGAACATATCTTCAGACGTGTCTCCAATGCATCTTTTGATTCAAAAATCTGCCCCACAACAAATTTGAATGACCGCAAATCAAATATACTAATTGGAGACTCTCTTTCTTGTGTCTTTGTGACTCTTGCATAAATCATATTTGTAGAAGTTCCATGTACCTCTTCTACATGGTCTGGTGGAAGCCCGCATGTAGTAAAGTTTTCATCATCAGATGTTGCTCCATCAGAATCATCACAGTAATTGAATCGATCCCCCTCTTCGTCTGTATCTTCTTCTTCTTCTTCACACAATGGCTCATCTCTTTGTATGGGTTGTTTCTGATCTTCGCAAGCTCCTTCCCCAACAGTTTTCTTCTCTTTGAACTATACACATAGGCGAATGTTCTCAACTTTGAAAAGACCCTAGAATGCATGAAACTGCCTATTTTTCCTATTTTCACAGGTGGTGTGTCGATACTTTGGTTCGTTTGATTTCGCCTCGGCAAAAGATACCTCAGTTACAAGTCGTTTTGTGCAAAATCAATTCCGTAATCCTCACGTATGATTGTCACAAAATCTTCAAATCGAGTTTCCTCATTCGCAGCAACCAATATGCTTCCTCTCTCATTATCTACTTCAAAAAACACTTGGTTTTCTCAATTTTCCACTTCCCACATACGAGAATTAAGTGTTCCATTATTTTCCACCCAATATGAGTTATAAGATGAAGATGTAAATCACCATGAAAATTGAACCACGTGGTGTTCAATGGAAAAAGACGACAAAGAAGAAAAGGGTAAATTGGAAAAATGTGGCCTTAATGGCTTAACCTAAAACAAGGTTCAAAATTGGTTTAGTTTAAGTTATACCGAAAATAAATCTAAATAAAATTTCAAAATTAATTTAAACCAAATTAAGTTAGTCAAAACCAAAATCAAATTTCATTTAAACCGGAATCTAAGTGAATGTAACCATAAATTCGAATTGTGTCCCACGCTAGCAATTAAAATTTATTAAAAAAGTCTACCGTCAAAGATGACAATTTTACAAATCTGTCACCAAATGAATATAAAAGTTGACTGCAAATTAAAATCGGATACAAATATTTTCCATAAAAAATTATGTCTATTGCCGATAAACATATATGTCTCAAAACTCTTACTTTTATTCAAAAATCTGATGATTTCAAAAAAATCGGTTACTACATTCGACAGACTAAAACAGACAAATTTGTCATCAACCTTAACTCGGGTACACTAATCTGCCATTGTAAAAATATCTGCTGTGACACAAAAGTCTGCCACCAAATACATGGCCGATATAAATTTAACAACAGTTTAAATTAACAGATTTGTATTTCGAGAGATTTATTTTTCGTTAAATAAATCTGTCGTCGGAGATTTATCCAAAAATATAAATGGCACTTATGTAATTAGACATTTTGGTTATAATTGTGACCAAGGGCATTTTTTACCATAAATATTTTTGGTAATTTTAAACTTTTATGGGTTATTCTAGTATTTTCGTAATTAATTGAGTCATTCGAGTCAACTTCCCTATATAAAAGATATGTTTATATAATTGTCATTTATTTTTTGACTAAAGATTATTCTATCATTCATGCTAGAGGTGGTTTGGATAACCAGACCGGAATAAAACAACCAATGAAAAGAAAAGTTATGTGAAAAGATTTAGCAGTCCTAGCTAATGAATCTGAAATTCGTTTTTGCAATCTTAGAATGTGGGTGATCTTGAAATCTGGGAAACATATCTTCAGTGTCTCTATCTTCTCCAGTTAGGTTGCAAAATGTGGCAAAGCATGGGGTTCCTTGATAATTTCAATCAAATCCTTTCCATTCGTACCAAAGCTCTGACATGTCGAATGATGTGTCATATTCTCCATTTCCCAGCGTAGTGGTTCCAGCTCTGAATGCAGGGCAAACTCTTCGGTTACAGTTCCAAGTACCCATAAGCTCAACCTTTCCAATCCCATTCATCCAGACCCATCCACAACCACTAAACTGTGCTGTAGGCATCCATGATCCATCTATCATGTAGATATTCCTCAAGCATAAGACTTGAGGTTATTCAGTGTTACGGTCTTGTGGAATTGATGGTACATTCTCATTTGCGTTGAACTATGGGTGACACTAACTTTCAGTGTAACGAACTAACTCCAAAGGATCTCTTTTTATTCCCCTAAAATGTTTATCGTTTCTCGCCTTCCAAATAAACCATATTATCCACGGATAAGGATCCCAATCTAATTATGACTCTGCAATGTTATTTTCCTCCAGAAGAGGTAATTCATATTAGCATATATGCTCGGGAGATGGAAGATATCCTGACTTGTTGGCGTCACTGATAAATACCAAGCTTGTAAACTGGTGGACATTCTAAAATTGCATGAGCGACCAATTCTTCAGATTCTCTACATCGTGGGCAATAATTGTCGCATCTCATGTTTTGCCTTATCAGGTTCTTCGTAACCACCACATGACCAGTTATCAGTTGTCATATAAGATGACATATCTTCTTATGATCTCTTATCTTCCAAGCAAAGTCTTGAAGTCTTGTTATACCAGGCTCCAGTATATCATTTTCCTTCTCGGCCTTTAGCAGGTTACTAGCAGTCCAATTATCTGATTTGACTGTATACTGACCATTTTTGGTGTAGTTCCAACAAAATGTATCCCGACGATGAGCCGCGCTTATGGCCAAACTCCTTATGTAAGGAATATCAGCAAGGTCGACATAATCCTCTAGCAACTTGTCAGTCCAATTGTTTGATTCCTGATTAATCAGATCGCTTACTCTCATATGCGGATGCATGATAGGAGCCACAGGTCTGGCTGGCCTAGCTGGTGTTGTAGGGATCCAAAGATATTCCTACACCTTTACCTCATATCCTGAATGTACCTTATGTTTGATTCCCAATAATAGTAACTCTCGTGCTGCTGAAATACTAGTCCACACATGTGATGAACTACTTGCATAACTACTTCACATAGGCAAACTCATTCTGTAATATCTTCCCCTAAGCACCCTAGCCACCAGCGAATCAGGGTACTGCACTAATCTCCAAGGTTGTTTTCCAGTAGAGCAAGATTAAACTCATGTATCAAACGAAAACCAATCCCACCTTCCTCCTTCTCAATGAATTCCTCTTTTTGGTGGATATGAACTCCACCAAAATTTTGAAATGGCGCTTGCAAGGTTTACACATATCTCCAATAGGAGCAGAAAGGTAGACATTACATATGTCGGAAGAGCTAGCAGGATAGATATAATCAAAATTTCCTTTCCCCCTTTTGAAAGCCATCTACCCGTCTATCCATTTACTCTATGCATGAGCTTATCCTTCAGGAAAGCAAAGAGTTTGCATTTGGATCCACTAATGTCTTGTGGGATGCCTAAGTATGTCCTCCTTCATTTTGGATTCCAAGAGTATCTTTGATATGTTGCCTAGCATTTGCTTCAATCCTCTTACCAAAGAGCATAAATGATATAGCAAAGTTGATGTGTTTTCCTGATGCTTGTTCGTATTTCCTAACCACATTCATAACTTCTTCGCATTCACGGGGCTCCGCCTTAGAGATGAAAAGGCTATCATCAGCAAACAGAAGGTGGGATACCGAGGGACAAGCGCGGGTAACCCGCATCCCTATTATCTTTCCTTGGTTCTCTGCATGTTTAAGAAGGCCTAGAGCGCTTCCGTACATAGAGTAAAGATGAAAGGAGACAAAGGATTTCCTTGACAAAGGACTCTTCCTACAACAATATTTCCCCTATGCTGTCCATTCATAAGCCCTTATATTTCACCAATGTAACACACCTAATTATCCAGGCAATCCAAGTTTCAGAAAATCTCATCTTCCGCATGACTGCTTCAATGAATGACCACTTCATTCTATCATACGCCTTAATCATGTCTGTCTTAATGGCCATCCTTTTTTCTTCCACTTGGCTTCGTTCGTAGGCCATGAAACATTTCTTGGCAATCATAATATTGTCCGTAATTGGTCTTCCATTAACAAAAACTGACTGGGTTTCGGAAATTCTATCTGGCAGAACTTTCTTTAATCTATGGCATATGACCTTAGAGATAATCTTGTAACTAGCGTTACACAGGCTGATCGGTCAGAGTTGGTACATCTCATTTGGCTTTGTTGTCTTCGGGATGAGGCATATATTTGTATCATTTTGACCACTCGCCATTTTTCCATCAAAAGGAATTGATTAACCATATGAGTTAAATCTTCGTTTACAATATTCCAAAATTTCTAATAAAGCAGAGTTGTCATCCCATCTGGTCTATGAGCCTTTTTCGGATGCAAAGCAAAAAACGCTAATTTAATTTCCCATTCCTTGACTAGACCTATAGATTGTAATTTATTGTCTCGGTAATCGTAGTGTCAACCTCGGATAGTGCATCGGCTATGTCTTATGGGTTAGAAGATTCAAAAAGGTACCTTCCTCATTCTCAACAACATTCCCATATGCATTTATCAATTGTGTATTTTTGTTCCTGACTCTCCTTTGCTTTGTCAATGCAAGAAAGAATTTTTTTTCCTATCTCCTTCCCTTAGCCAAAAGATTTGAGATTTTTGCTTCCAGAACATCTCTCCTGCCTTAAGAGCATTTGGGAGTTCCTTTAATGCTTCCACTATTTCCTCGGTCGTTGTATCATCATTTGAATACAGGTTCTCCACCTTCTCTTTAAGTTCATCCACAGATTTATCTGAGTTTAAATTTGGCTGCCTTCTCCACAGGCTCAAGGCTTTACGGCAACTCGAAATATGATCCATAATTCTCGCGTCATGAGGTAATTCTGGATATTTCTATCCCTCCAGGATTACTTGCCGTAGTTCGTCATATTCCAGCCATCTCTTATCAAAGTTTAAAAATTTCGATTTCCTTATCGGTTATCTGAGTATGTCTGCTAAGATCGGACGATGGTTCGATCCGCATAATCTCATATACCAAACAGTAGTATGAGGGTACTTTTCATGTCAATCCTTATTTTCAACACCTCTGTCTAGTCTGCATCTAACAGTAACTCTTCCAGCTCTTTTCCCAACCCATGATAGCATATCTCCAGTGAAAGGAAAATCCAACATCCCGCAGTCAGTTAGCATTTGCTTAAATGGCAGAAAGGAACTATCTGAACATTGACTATCACCCTCATTTTCCTGATGATTTGTAATTTCATTAAAATCTCTTGTCAAAACGTAAGACGTTCCCACACTTGATCTCGCCACTCTAAAACAGGGTCTCCATAAACAAACGTCATAAAAACCTTTATTCCATCAATGACGGCCCCAATGTCAATCATTTTATTATTTGAAAATAAAACATTAACTTGAAAATCATCCATAAAAAATAAAGCTAAACCTCTGCTAAGACCAAGTGGCTCAACGGCAAACAAATGATCAAATCCTAAATTGGCCTAGATGTTTTGCAACAGCGGCCTTTTATTCTTCGTCTCAGAGAGGAACACAAGTCATGGGCGATGCTTCTGACACATCTCCTTTAGATGTCGAACTGTGAGGTCGTTCCCAATCCCTCGACAGTTCCAACTGAGTGTCCTCATGGATAATGGTGCGAGGTGTTCTTGGACCCCTACGAACCATTGTTCCTGCGAGAATTGCCTTTGGAGGCCCTGGAAGCACCTATATGGTGATTCCCAAAGCGATAATTTTCCCTAGATGATGCAATACGTCTTCTTGAAGCTCCCCGATGAGAGAACTCCTTCCTCCTCTGTTAAGAATCCAATGGGACTTCATTCTTTCTCATGGACTTGGATGAAGCTGCTCTCTCTGCACTCTTGTCTTCAACCCAGTCCTCTCTGTTCAAATCTCTTGCTTCTTCTTCACTCTTTTTCCCACTTTCCAGCTCCATTAACTCCTCCCCAAGTAAATCCTCATCCATATCATCATAGTCCAATGGCACATCATTTCGATCGTCATTTTTGCTGTTCGACTCATTAAACTTCATGTCCTTTAAGGCCCCAATCACTTGGGAATCAGCACGAAGAGCTTTCTCCTTAGGAGAGAAAGTCAAAGATCGAGCTGCTCCTTTATCTCTTTTCGTAACTTTTGCATCTTGGTGACGATACAAGTGTGATGGGGTAACAATCTGACTAGCTAGCCTCTTCCTCCACTACAAGAAATATGAGTATTGGTAGCACTTCGCGGTAGCACGAATTCACTAACTGCTATCGAAAATACCAAAATCTGATCACAATTATATCGTAGCACTAAATCCGTGCTAAGATAGAATTTCATTAAGCGGGAAAGCAAAAACAACTACTATAGCTGAAAAATTAGTTTGGAGCCAATACTTAAGCCAATTTTTTGGTTTCCTTTAACTTCTTACCGGGTAAAAAAAACAACAATTATCTTTTTGCTATGGTTTTTATCTGTTCTCTTAAAAAAAAAAGAGAGTTCTTTATCTCTCGTCGTTTCCCCTTTGCTCGATCTCAAGCTCCGACCACCACTCTGTGGTCTCCACTCACCGGCAGTTGAACACGGTGGCACCTCTTGTCCACTCTCGAGCCTCACCGCCGTGTCTACGCTCCTCAATCCGCCGCGCTCTCTTCACATCGCAACAGTGTCGTCGTCGTTTGTCACGTCGGGGTTCTCATCCATCGCTGAGTCCGTGACAAAACCACAACACGGTAGCACCTACTCCAAATCAAGCTTCTCTGGCGCGTTCTTGCTTTACAACCGGCATCTCCGTCTTCTTCAGTTCTCGTCGTCACCGGAATCATGCTTTACCGTCGGAATCAAACTCTAGAAGAGCAACAATGGCATTTCGACAAAAGGTTTGGCTTTTTAAAAGTTTGTAGTTGTAGGAAGTTCAAAGCTTGAGATGTCTCGTATTCAAAAATCGATTCATGGTTCTTGTTGTATTTGTCTCTTTGCGTGAAGCTTAGAGCAGCACTGCCTCTGTTTTGTTGATTTATCTCTCTCTCTATTTCATGTTGTTTGGTACTGACTTTGTTTTCCTCCATGAACTCCAGTGGTGAAGCTACGTGTGTTATTAAATCTTCACCTTTAGATGAACTTATAAGCAAGCTAGTGTTCTGTCTTGATCTTGTTTCTGTTGAGATATTAAGGGAACGAATCACTTTCATTAGTGAGAGCTGTTATCTTCAAGTGTGTTCTTGGCAATTTACTGATGAGATTTTGTGGGATGGTACAGGCTCAAAAAGCTTCAAATTTCACTGAATAAGAAGCACCTGCCTGGGCTCCTCTACGTGTTAATTACATGTTAGCAAACCCAAAACTGAAGGGCTGGGACAAAAAAACAGGTATCCATAGTTCTGGAACCAACCTTGCGTGCATACACTCTCTCCCTGAGACTTAAAATCATGGTGATTATTAGCGTTCTTATGTGTGTCTCTGACTCTGATGTTGTAGGTGTCTCTCAAGATTAGGGTATGAACCAAAGCGGATCTGAGAGAAGCAGAGGATGAGCTCGTTAAAGTGTTGGCAGGTTTATGCCGACATGAAGTTGTAACTTTGATTACCAAATTCTTCATTCTGGTTCCTTTAACCATTTCTTTGATTTTCTTGATCTTGTGTTGTCTTTGTTTCTCTGCCACTCACCATTGACAGCCTTTTGGTAATCAAAATTCCTCAGTGGCTCCTTTTGGTTTCTTATCGATGGTAAGAGTTATGTTTGTATCTGTAATTGTTCAGATGATTACGAAGGGGAGCAACTTGCTAAGGAAATCTCCAGAGACTGGTGGTATCCAATATGATCTTTACTCTTTTGTTTCTAACTTTCTGTTACTTATTTTGTTGCAGTTTTCTTTCATATGTATTAGTGATTTCTGATATATTTGGTAACTCTTTCCGTCTTTGAACAGAATATAAACACTCTAAAAATTGTCTGTGGTTTTTCTCATTGACCCTCAAGTACTTCTTCGATCCCAAAGTTACAGTGAGTGAACATTTTAATCTGTAATCTTGTATGATTGAAACAAAGCAAAACAGGGGCTAACTAATGTGGACAGACAGTGGACCAGTTACATGACTTCAAGGCTTGGTTTGATTTCAGGCTTCGATGTGTGTTTTTGATGTTAGAAGAACAGAATATGGAGCTGTTGTAGACTAGTAGCAAAGTACTTTTACAAGTTTTGAAGTTATGTAGTAGGTTTAGTTAGTAGGAGACTTGGTATATATATTTTGGATAATTTATAATGTAAAAGATTATGTATTTTGGATAATTTATGGAATATAAAAGTTATATATGAAAGTGTAATAAATTTATACTATGTAAAATATTATTCAAGTACATGAAATTTTATCAAAAAGTTATGCATAAAAATTAAATTATCATTTATATTTATAAAATACTAAATGAAGATATGAGGTTTAAATTAGAAAAAATATATTAAGTTTTAATGGTTGGTGTTTAAAGTTTAGGGTTTAAACCCTAGCTTCTAAATATAAACTTTAAAACTTCAAACTTTTCGGAATAGAATTTCAGTTTACACTTAAACTCAAAATTTAAATCTATTATCAAATATAAAATCTAAATCTCAAACACTAAATCTTAAATCTACACCCTAAATCTCATACCCTAAACCCCAAACTTAAACCTTACATACAAAATCATAAATCTAACGTTTCCCAATTTATAATATAAATTTAAAACTTAAACACCATTATATACTAAACTCAAATTGTATAATTAATTCTAAATCCTAAACAACAAATCTCATATTAAACTATATCATAAAACACTATATTATACATGCATATATATATATATATATATCATACCCTTCATTACTCATATATCATAAATTCTATCTAAAGAAACTTAAAACTCCAATCTTTTTATTATTTAACATCAAAATTACAGAATCTAATCTCAAAGATCTAAACCCAAACCACTATACTCCTAAACCCTAAACTCTCTAATAATTTTGTTAATCTTATAGTATTAGTTCTATTTAACTTCAAATTGTTTATTTCTATCGTGTATTTTAAAAAATAATAACAAAACTCTAACATAAACTTTTAAATTTTTTATTTTTTATTAAACAACTTTGGTCTTAAATTTAAAGTCAAAATTTAATCTTTGTAGTCTTAATTTATAAATTCTTAAACACAAACCTTAAATTTCAATTAAATCCTATACCCTAAACCCTAACCCTAAACCCTAAACTCAAACACAAACCTTAAAGATTGTGATTTTAAAATTTCCATTAAGAAGGATGATTAAGAGAAGAATGATATTTTATAAAGATTATGTTTAAAAACAAAATTATCATTTTAAAGTTTTAATCTTAAATTTATATTCTAAATCTCAAACACTAAATCTTAAATCTAAAGCATAAACCTCAAATTTAAACCCTACATACAAACTCATAGATCTAATCTTTTCAAACTCATAATACAAAATTTAAATTTCCAAGTCTATTTAAAAACTCAAACTATATACATAACCTAACTCAAAACCCAAATCATTATATTCCAAATCCTAAACTCACGCACCAATCATTTTATTAATCTTTTAGTATTAGGTTTGTTTAACATAAAATTGCTTATAAAAAGTGATATCTACTCATTTTGTTAATCTTATAACATTATTTTTATAACTATAAATGTGTAAGTTAACTGTTATATAAAAAAAATAATCAAAACATATAACCACAATTACTAAAATAACTATTTAATGGAATAAGAGTTTTAGTTAATTGAAGTTATTTTTTATTATAACTTCCAAAAATTAAAGTTAAACCATTAAACAAACAAGTACAAAAACAAAAGAAAAAAATCTTATTAGTTAATAAATAAATATTAAAATTACAAATATTAGCCAATCAGAAACAAGTGCATGGATCACCCTTTTAAAATCTTGTCCGTTGATAGATGTTAATCTAATGGTTCAAAACAGTTTACATTAAGTACTATTTCCTCCTCTCATCTGTCGATCTCCATCTCCTCTCTCTCTCTTCGCTTCTGTTCTTCTTCTTCTTCCTCTCACTTCCATGAATGAAAAAATCAAAGGCACAACAAGCCTTTGTTTCTAGTTCTGAGAAAGTGGTAGTGTGACGAACCAAAGGCGATGGTGGCATGACAGATCTGACTGAGAGAGTATCTCTTTCCATGAACTGGCCTTCTCTCCTTCTCTACAACTCCCGGAGATGGCTCCTCCTCTGCGAGCGGCTCCATATTCAGATTGCTCATCCGCCGCTGCGTCTCAGGTTTCGTTGCTCCATCTCCGACATTCAGATCTCTCTCTCTCTCTCTCTCTCTCTCTCTCTCTCTCTCTCTCTCTCTCTCTCTCTCTCTCTCTGTGTGTCTGTGTTTAATCTGATTTTTTGTTCTTAGTAAAGGTGGTGGTCGTGGGCAAGATGTGGTGGTAGTGAGCAGAGGAGACGTTTCAAACTTGCCTCCGTCTCGCCCCGTCGTCATTGGTCTTGAGCTTGCCCCTGTCATCACTGGGTCTCAAAATCGTCCCGTCGTCATCAATGGTGCCGAAGATGGAGTATGGAGACAAAACAGAGGAAGACATCGAGAAGAGAGAGCTGAAGGAGGGTGGCGGTTCACGTTAGCGATTACTTTTAAATTCTTAACAGATTGGTTTGGACAAAGGTCTAAGGGAAGATATATTGATCTTGGACTTGGTGGTGCGGTGGAGGCAAGGTCAAGCACGGCCGCTGGAGGAGGCAAGACTAGGCATGGCGGCATAGCATATTTTGTTTTTTAGGTTTAGATTTTTCAGATTTGGTTTGGTTTAGTGTGAACCGATGACATTTTAATCAATAAATAAAATGTTTGTAATTAGTTTTTGGTTTAATTTGTTCTTTAATTACTTGTATACTGATTTTAATTAATATATAAATTTAATTTTTATTTATGAATTAACTTGATTTCATTAATTATTTTATTTTAATTAAATATTGCTAACTAATTAATTTTTGATAAATTAATTTAATTATTTATTTTTAGTTATAGCATTAAAACGATGTCATTATAAATTATGCTATGACACATGAAAAATGCCATAGGAAATCATATATAGCAAAATTATGGTGTTATTAAAACGATTTAATATAGAAACACATAAATGCTACAATATCTCTAGTTATTATAGCACACGAAAATACGCTACAATAGGAGGGGGGTCTACCATAGCTGCGGCTGTCACGGCGTTCTTCGAAACGCTACGAAAACCCTATCATAGCGTGTTTCGGGTGCTACTAATACCGATATTTCTTGTAGTGCTCCCCACTTGACTCTCCACTGCTCCCTCCTGTGGAGTTAGAAGAGACTGTCCATTTCTAATAGACGTAGGATATTGTGATCCTTGAGCATAAGACTCATGAGGATCCATCGTAGATTTCACTGTCCTTTCCTTTGTTTTCTTATCCCTCCCCAACTGCAGCTGGTTCCTTGAGTATGGTTCATAAGGAGATCTATAACGCGAGGAATTTGTGACTGAATTGCTAACCTTTTTACCCATCTTTTCAGTATGGTCATCGTAAAAAGGATCCCTTCGACCACGTTCAAAATTTGTCACACATGGTGGTCCTTTAGTTGTAGAACGATCAGCTGTGGACTTCCTATAAACTCTCTGAACTCTCGTTGTGCTCCCGTTCTAGTCTCGCAGAAAAGACTGTCGAGATATATCTGAAGTTGGCATTTGTACACGGGAGAACACACCTGACCTGCTTCCTTGAGTTAACATCCCACAACCTTTCATCGGAGATATGATTCTTCATGAGTCATCATCCCATAGGAGGAACAATGCTTGAAGAGTTTGTCATACTTGATTTGGATAGAAACCTCATTGCCCTCCGGGGATACATTCTTTCTGTTAAACTTCAGCGGTTTCCTTGAGTCCACATCTATTAGCTTTCGTTCCGCAGACATATCTACCGTATTGATCCGGCCCAATCTGCCTCCAATGTTCCTCAGGTTACCTATTGTCCATAAGTGTAGCGGAATACTTGTTATCTCCACCCAGAATAAGATAATCCATGGATAGTCATCATGTACTACTGGTCCCATCAGACCAGCACGAACATAAAAAAATAATAGTTAAAAGGTCCTTGGCATAAGACCGATTTCAGATCTTCTTCAGTGGCGAAATTGAAAAGAAACTTCCCAATTCCGAAATCATTTGCCTTGACTTTATCTTGCATCACCTATTAAGAAATCATGGTATTTATAAGCTTTTCCACTTTTTATTTCTTAGGATTTAGGATCTTCCCAATCAGAGAACGACGATAATCCTTGATAATATGCGTACCATCCTGATCGTTAAGCTGTATTGGTTCATCATAGTCATCGATACTAATCCTTTTGCCCTTTACGTCTACCATATGAGCAGCTCGGAAACTATCCATTACGATGGATAGTGATGTCGAATTCCTTTTGGCAATGACCAATACTCCACAAGAACTTGATTTTTCCCACCCATTATAAGAACGATAAGCAAGTGTGTTCCACTTCGGTCGACAACCAACCAACCGCACTAAACAAACCCGTAAACAACCACAAAGCCCACCACCGATCACACGGTCACGGCCTCGCCACATAACAAAGACCCACTGATCATGAAGCTAAGACGTTCCTTATCAATTCCTCACTCGACAAACAAATCCATCGAAGAACTGTACCACGAGTTATCGTCCTCTCACTGATCACGAATCCACTGATACCACGATTTATCGTCCTCCCACTTGTCAAACAATGGTACTTGCAAAACTAATCCTTCGATCGTTGATAAATCGTGATCGGTGATAATAACTCGAGAGAAAGATGGCGATAAGATCAATGATGAAGATACCCTATCAATGAGATCGTACACAGATACGCGATGCTTCCAACTGCACAGACCTAGCCAAAGAGAATAGCAGTGAAGATACAATAGACCTTCCTCGCGAGTGTACCCAGATCGTACAAAGATACGATCGTCCTCCAAAGTAATAGTGATCGTCCTCCGAAGTAATAGTGATCGTCCTCCGACGTCCACACCACACGCCGAGAAGAAATAAAACAGGTCCGACACAGCTAGTGACAAAGATCACTTTAATGTCGCAACGAGGGGATCACATTTCGAAGAAACTATTATCCTTAGCCTCTCCGCTTGCAGATCGCTAGTCTTCAATATCCACGTTTCCCCGTCGCCAGCCGCTTAGGGTTTTAAGTTGTTCTATAAATGTCTTTTTTACATCAAACGGTTATTCTATTACTCAAGCTTGAGGTAGTCTGGGAAGCCAGATCTGAATAGAACAACCAAAGAAACAAAGATCTCTATGAAAAGATCATGCAGTCTTAGCCAGCGCGTCTGGAATTCCATTTTGAACCCTTGGGATATGACATATCTCGAAGTCTGGAAAGCATATCAACATCGTCTTTATAGCCTCCAATTCAGTTAAAAACTCAACCATGCTTGCGGTTCCTCTACCATTGCAATAAGATCCTTGCAGTATGTCCCAAAACGCTGACATGATGAATGTTGAAGCATGCTCTCCATCGCCCATCTAAGCGCTTCAAGTTCATAGTGAAGGTCTATCTCTTACCCCTTAAGTTTTGTGTCCCCATAAGCTGAATTTTCCCAATGCCATCCTTCCACACCCATCCACAACCACTATATTGATCATTGGCGGTCCAAGAACCATCCATCATACAGATAGTCTCCAGACTTATGGTCTGGGGCTCCTCACTTATGTGTCCTTGTGGGTTCTCATTTACCTTTTCATTAGCACTAAACCAAGCATGGCACTCGCTTTCTACATATCTTACTAACTCCATAGGGTCTTTATTAATCCCCCAAAATAATTTATCATTCCAGGCCTTCCAGATATTTCAAATTAACCAAGGATAAGGATCCTTGTCTGATTCAGGTGCAACAATATTGTCCTTTCTCCAGAAAAGGTAATCCATATTGGCATATATGCTAGGTAACGGAAATGTGTTTTGGCTAGAGGGTGTTGATGATAACACCCATACTTGCACAGCAGGGGGACATTTAAAACTAGCATGAGTAACCGTTTCATCCGGTTCCCCACATCTCGGGCAGTAGTTGTCACATTTCATATTTCTATGATTCAGATTTTTGTAACCGCCACATGTCATATTATCAAGAGTGATTTACATTCTAAGGCAGTTTTATCTTTTTTTATTACATATTAAGACACTTTATGCTCTTGGGGTAGTTTATAAGAGTACAATGACTAAACTAACCCTAAACAACTACACTCACCACTCACCTGTCGTAAGATGTGTGACTGTTTTGCAAAATTAAAATATATACAATTTTAGCTCTTTTATTTACAGTCACACATTTTTAAAAACTAATTTTTTATCTTTCTCTTCAAGTACATGTTTTACCAACCACATCTTTTTTTTCTTTATCTTTCTACAATATTATGTGTTATTGGATCATAATATACTGATCTAAAACAAAACAAAAATCCAAGTTTAGTTACGCATCTGTCAAATGCTAGATTTTTTAAATTAAAATATGTTGGAAATTTGTAATCTATGAGCTCAATCTAATTTTTCTCCACCTCCACCTTCATCCTCCACAAGAATTGTTGAGAGAAGAAGATCAAAATCAACCTAAACCCAAAGACAAATGAAAGGAAGGAGATTGTAGTGAATAAACTGGCGTAGCACTACATCCGACTCAATATCTGTCTCAGCCGTAGCTTAAGCAAGTTGATGTAAATATGAAAGAATGGGAATGAAGATGACAACATTTCTTTGACGAGGTGTTTCCAAAGTTTTCTGATCAATCGAAGTAATATCTTGAATTCTCGTGCTTAATAATTGATTCCAATTATAAAATTGGTTTGTTTTTCAAATTCTTAAAATCTTTAGTATTTATGAAACAAGGAGAAAAATAAAGAAATGATGCATGATATGCAACTGTGATGTTCCAAAGGACTTTCACTTAAAGAATTAAGTGCTCTTTTAGATTTAGCTATTGTAAAGACCAAGCTAAAACTATCAAAAAGTCATATGTCCTTTCATATTCTAAAATCAACAAAAAATAAAATAAATTTATAGAATTATGGTGCGGTGTGGATTTATAAAGGCACTATTAATCATATGAGTTGTGGATATCATGCAAAAAGTGTACACGTTGATGTGTACATTTGGATATCATATAATATGTGTACACATGTACACAAAAAGGCCCTCTAATCTTTGATTAAACATATATATTTTGCTTAGATACATGTACATTTTCTATATGAAAATACATATAAACATATTATCATTTATCTACAATGTTTAGTCCACTACAATATCAAGATAAGCACCAAAGTATTCATATTTACATAAATCATGTACAAAACTAAATATCTATATTTAAATTGTTCATATACATAAATTTAACAACATGGACATGTACATTATCCGTGACAATAATGTGTACACATTTATACATTTTAAAGTTGGTGTACACATGTATATAGTGAAGTGGTGTACACATGTACACTATATAAAATTAACATATTTTAAAAAACTAACAAATATGGCAATGAAATGTATAAAGCATTATAAAACCTACTACACCTCAAAATATAAAAAGTGGTGAATGCACAATCCTTATAAATACAAATTTATGTTCATACCAATTACAAAAATATACATATGTACACTATCGACATGTACACTTATTTGTATATCCACATGTACACCAGTTTATATATATTCATAGAACAAAAATTAACTAGGCATCCTTAATTTAACCTTAATTCATACACTAAAGGTCTGCTAATCTCATATTACAAAATGAAAATGAAATAAGCAGAATTTTCATCAACTCCTATCTATAGTTTCTTGCCTTTCAATTGATACCTCATAATTTTAATGAGTTTTATCACTTATTTTACTTCATTTAAATCATTTTATAATGTATTTATATGTCTTTAGTACACATATGTGTTCATTTGCACATAACATGGGCTGAAATGCATTTTTTGAAAGTTTGGGCACGAATCGAAAGAAATTTGCACATTTTAAAACATTTGGAAAAATATCGCGATTAACCACAAATCGAGGGACCATTTATGAAATTGTGAAAAAGTTGTGTCAGACAGATCATAACCCAGATCGTAAATCTCTGTTTCAAGACTGTCACGACGAAGCTTGAAACCGGTGGAGTTGAGCACGGCGGCTTGGACAATGCTCTCACGGTGGCTTGGGCTTTGATTTCAGTGGAAGAGATCTTCAACGCGAGCTGAGACTCACGGCGATAGATTGCAAATTAGAGAAATCGTAGAGACGGCGACTCCGGAAGTTCTTGACAGGGGCCACAACGGACTTAGGGTTCGAGAGGAGCACAGTCATGGTGAGAGGAGATGATTGATTGGTGGTCACAACGGTCTTTGTGTTGCAGAGGAGCACACTCCAAGAGCTTCTCGTCGGGGACCACATCAAATTTTCTCCGAGCTACTTGAATTTCTTGCCGCCGACATCTTAAGAAAACTATCTCTTTTAAGAATTACAATTTTCTTCAATTATATGGTGAAGATAAACTGAAAAAAAATGGACACTAAAAGAATAAGAGGAGAAGCTTTTGTCAAATTATACTTATAATATATGATAGAAAGGATAAGGGTAATATGAGAATTGTATATGTTGACAGCTGTGTAAAGAACAAGGAAAAGTGTGAAAAAGTGTGCTAGTAGCGTAAAGTGTCCTAGAGTGTTATTTATATTTGAGAAAGTGACCCTAAGTGTAATTGTTTCTATTATCAACTACCACATAAGATGGCACATCTTCTTAGGTGCTTTTACTTTCCAAGAAAAAGCTTGTAGGTCTGTTACACTAGGTTCACTTAACTCTCCCTCCACCTTATCCCTCAGAAGGTTTCGGGCCACCCAATAACCTGATCTAACCGTATACTGGTCATTCTTGGTACAGTTCCAGCAGCAAATATCTCGGTGATTTGATGTACTTGTAGCCAAACTTCATATAAGAGGAATTTCTTCCGGATTAACATAACTTTCCAGCAATCTAACATCCCATTCCTTTGAGTCTTGATTTATTAAATCACTTACTCTCATATTCGAGTGCAAAACTGGAGCAAGGGATGGGCTGGTCTAGCTGACATTGTTGGGATTCATGGATACTCCCACACCTTAACCTCATGTCCAGAATGAATCTTTTGTCTGATACCCAGTAGTAATAGGCGTCGTGCCGCCGAGATACTAGTCCACACATAAGATGGGCTGTATACCGCATTTGAACGCAAAGGCGAACTTATTTGGTAATATCTTCCCCTCAACACTCTGGCTACCATTGATTCCGGAAATTAAACTAGTCGCCATAATTGTTTTGCTAATAAAGCCAAATTAAATTTTTTTTATCATACGAACACCCATCCCTCCCTTTTGGTGGGTTTGAACTCCACCAGAATTGTGCAATGGCACTTGCAAGATTTTCAAAAATCTCTAATGGTAGCAAGAATATAGACATCACGTATGTCGGCACTGCTAATAATATAGATTTAATCAGAACCTATGTTCCTCCTTTTGAGAGTCATCTACACGTCCAACCATTCACTCTGTTCATCAACTTGTTCTTAAGAAAAGCAAAGAATTTGAATTTGAAACCACTAATATCTTTTGGTATTCCCAAATATGATCCCATCCCTCATTCGTTTTGGATTCCTAGATTATCCTTAATTTGTTGCCTAATATCAACACTTATCTTCTTACCAAAGAGCAAGGAAGATTTCTCAAAGTTGATACACTGGCCTGACGCTTTCCCATATTTCCTAATCACTTTCATTACTTCTTCACATTCACAGGGCTCCGTCTTACAGAAGAAAAGGTTATCATGAACAAAGAGTAGGTGAGATATCGAGGGACATGTGCATGTGATACGCATCCATGTTATCTTCCCTTGATTCTCAACATGATTAAGAAGGCTAACGAGCGCTTCTGTGCATAGAATAAAGATGAAAGGAGAAAAAGGATCTCCTTGGCGTAGGCCTCTTTCTGGGACAATATTTCCCCTTGGGTGACCATTTATGAGCACTTATACTTTACCGATGTTATACATCGCATGATCCACTTTATCCATGTTTCTGAGAACCCCATCTTCTGCATGACTGCATGGATGAAAGTCCACTCCATTCTATTATACGCTTTGATCATATCCGTCATAGCCATCCTCTTATTCCGTTTGTTTAGTTTAGTTCATAAAGCATGAAACATCTCTTATGCAATCATAACATTATTAGATATTTATCTTCCAGCAAAGAACGTCGATGGGGTTTCGGAAATTAGACCTGGTAGAACTTTTTTAATCTCTGGCATAGGACCTTAGAGATTATCTTATAGCTAACATTGCACAAACTAATAGGTCGGAACTTGGACATCTCATTCGGTTTGTCAACCTTTAGGATAAGGCAAATATTTGTGTCATTTAAACCATTTGCCATCGATCCCTCAAAAATGAATTTGTTAATCATAAGGGTTAGATCCTCCTTTACGATATCCCAGAATTTTTGATAGAACAATGGTGTCATTCCATCTTGCCCTGGGGATTTCTCTGGATGCATCGCGAATAGTGCTAGTTTAACCTCTCATTTCGTAACTGGAGCTGTGCGATCCTCATTATTTACTAGTTATCTTTGTGGATACCGCCGATAGTGCCTCATTTATATTCTCAGGATTGAATGACCCAAATAAATCCCTAAATTAGCTAGTAGCAATGGCTATCAGCTCTTCGTCATCTTCCACTGCATTTCCATTGGAGTCTAAAAGCTGAGTGATTTTATTTCTTGTCCTTCTTTGCTTTGTCAGTGAATGGAAAAATTTTGTATTTCGGTCTCCTTCGCTGAGCCAGAGAACTCTACTCTTTTGCTTCCGGAATATCTTTTCTGCTTTAAGAGGATCAGATAATTCCTTTAAAGCTTCCACTATTTTCTTAGTTGTGGTGTCATCCTACAAGTACAGCCCCTCCACCTTTTCTGTAAGATCCTCCACCTGTTTTCCTGAGTTTAAGTCATGCTGCATCCTCCACTATCCTAAGGCCTTGAGACAAATTGATGTGTGCTCCATAATTTTTTGCATCAGGTGGAAGCTCTTGGGATTTCCAACCTTCCAAAATGACTTGCTGTAGTTTCTCATTGTCAAGCCACATCTTGTCAAATTTGAAAGGTTTTGAATTTTTCACAGACTTTGTAAAGATGTTCGCTAGTACCGGACAATGATTTGATCCTCAAAACCGCATATAAGTTACACCGGAATGTGGGAAATTCTCATGTCAATCCTCATTACCAATATCTCTATCTAATCAACATCTAACTGTGGTTCACCATACCTTTTCAATCTATAATAACATATTTCCAGAACATTAAAACTCCAACATTCTATAAATGTTATTAATAGGACTTTTTTGGAGAAAACTAATATGACTTTGGCGAGTAGATTGGCAACGAAAACCCATATGTTTATATATAATATATTAATATGACTTTGGCAAGTAGACTGTATGGGATATAATTTAATCACACCAATGGAAAACTGATATATTTATATATAAATGTTATTAATATGACTTCCGGAAAAGAAAAAAAGGACTTTTGCAAGTAGATTGAATATCTTTATGTAAATGATATTAATATGACGTTTTGCTCTCAAAACACTGTACGACCAGTCTCATTGGTCATACCACCAAACAAACAAGAGAAATTTCAGTTCACACAAATTTGATAATATTTTTCAAATTTATCATCAATAAATAATTAGTTTTAAAAATATCATAATTTTATAATGAAAATAGACTAAACTATTTTTTAATATTTATAAAACATTTAGAACATAACCCCATCTCTTTAACAATAAATTCTAAAATATAATCATTAAAATGTAAACCGAAATATTAATATATTTTTGATTGAAGATATTTTTGAAAAGTGATATTTAACTTTTCTTATTCTTAGGGCATCTCCAATCCCACTCTATTTTTCACTGTAAAATAGAGTTTTGACTAAAATTATTCCAATAGTACTCTATTTCTCACTCTATAATAAAGTAAAAAATAGGTTTACTCTATATATAGAGTAAGTTGTTTATTTTTTGTTTATGACTCTATTTTTCACTATAAAATAAAGTACCATTGAAGTAGAACACAACTCTATTATAGAGTTACTCTGTTCTAAGAAAAAAATAGAGTGAATCATTGGAAATGATCCTAGTGATTTCAAGAATTTGTTTAATTTAGAGATCGTTAACCGCGTCCGTACTGAATGGATTGGCAGCAGTACAATATGGTTTGTTCGTTTTTCTGAAACTACAATGTAGTTACACTTTATGCAGATATTGTTTTCTTTTTTTCTTTTTCTTTACTGTAGATATTTTTTTTATTTTATTGTCAGAAAAATATGCGTAAATCCAACTCATATTGCACTGCCGCCATAGAGTAGGAAAATAATAAGAGATGGCGAGTTTTTTTCAACCTCTCTTTAAAATCAGTTATCTTTAACTATGGTTGAAAACAATGGCCACTGGTTCTTGCCGCCGGTTACCATCTTTTTCTTTTGCTTTTTGGATGTATAGATCGAAAATTATGATATATATTCTCTTTGCTATGAGATTTCTCTTTCCTTTTGAGGATTTTGGAGTGTTATGTTCAACCAATTTCAGAGTCGGTTATCATTCTTATCTTCCTCTGGTTGAGTCTAAAAATAAAGTCCATGAAAGTTAAATCTTTCGCAGCTCTTCACGTTAATTCCATCAATTATTTGATTGGATACTTTGTTCATCATTTTAACTGAACAACCTTCCATAAGAGCCAGTCTTACCATCTCAAGCAAGCCATAAATTGGCGCTTCAGGGTAAAGCTTTTGTCGAAGAATGCTTGAGTTCTTTTGTCTTTCTTAGATCTTTCTAAAGTAGGTTTACCAGAGGTGGAGTTCTGATAACAGTCCAACAAAAAATCAATCTTCAATTGATTGAAGCTTCCCCAGGTTAGATCAACTACGAATCAAGATGTTTCGATCATGTAGTTGAGGCTTGAGCGAAGGGTCTTTGGCATCGGGGTTTTAGTCAAGTTATTTGGCAGAGATCGAACAGCGGTGCAGAGAGCTTTCCGGTAGTGAAGCTCTAAGGCGGTGACCAAGCCAGCTACTAGATGCATGCTAGGCGTGTGTCGTAGATGTCTCCCAACTCGTCGAGGAACAAACACATGGTTTTGAAACTTCTCGAGTTTTATATGGGCTGTAATTTTAAATCTATGTTTAGGCTTTTAATTTATTAACCTGGTGTCATCTTGTAAACAATGGTTATTAGACATAGTTAATGAAACTTAAAATTGACAAAATAAAAGTAGGAAAATAATATATTTTACTTTGAAAAATTTAGGTTGTGCCTTTTTATTATTAAACTTTATATAATGTTATATTGTAATATGGATTAAAATTTATTTAAAAATTAGCAGAACTGTTAAACTTAAGTTTAAATCAATATCAACCAAAAATGATGTTAGTTAATAAGTACATAAATTCTGTTTAGCTAATTGCTATACGTCTAGTGTCTGCTGAATCTGTTATCACAGTAAAATATCAAAATCTAAAATAGTAAAATATATATACTCGAAAACTTAAAAAATAAATCAAAACCCGAGAAAAAAAAACTTAAGATACCTGAAATGGCAACAATAAACTCTAGTACACAAAAACTTAGGGGGAAATACCCAAAACTTGAAAGGACCTTATATTCAATCACATGCAAAACTAACAAAAGAAGTGACAAAATTACTATTTAACCATGAAGTTTTTTTTTATATAATTCTATCTTTCAGAAGTATACATTTAACGGAAACAAATCTAAAAAGTGTAATAAGTCTACCTCGTAGTTTGATCTAATAATTTTATTTTTAAATTGTATAAAAATAATTTGTTAGAAATTTGTTATATATCATCAATATAAAAACTAATATGAGATAAAGAACAAGTAAATTAGTTGGTTTGCAAACGATATGAGAAAGTAGTTAGACTTATGGTTCTATGCAATAAAATTATGATGTATAGATGCTAGGAAAGTGTGATAAATAATCCTAGAAATTGAATGCAATAGTAAGATAATCAGCTCTCGCTGCAAGTCTATCAGATGACTACGTGTTTGTTCCAACCTTCGCATGCGAACAAGGAGCAAGCGTCGATCAATATTATGGAGTGAGTGTCGATCGAGGCTTCTTTAGGCAAGCATTAACGTATTAATCGATATGTTCACTAAGTTAATTTTAGACCATCTCAAGAGAACTTCTTTAGGAGTTCTCATGGATATCGAGTTTCTATCTTCATCACTTTTTCTTTTATCCTAGAGAGCAGAATAGCGTAGCTGATTCTCTTGCAAAGTCGGCTTTGGTGTTGTCGTACTCTCCCATGTTGTACCTGTTGAGTTGAAGAATAAAGAAGCGGAGGTTTAAGAGATGCTTGTTTAGAGAGAAGGCAAGAATGGGTGGCGCAAAAATAGGGCGAGTGTATGGATGGTACAGACCGTATGGACTGTACGGCCGACCGTACGGATCACTCGACCACAACACTTTCCCATTTGACCCTTTAGCAGATTTTGGGATGTGCAAAAATAGGGAATGGACATGACTTGGTCCGTACACTTTTGTTACATGGTAAAAAGTGAAATAGATGAAGTAAAAAACTTGAGGAAGAAGGCACTTGGTTGAAGAAGAAGGTTTGGTCCGAGAGCTACTGATAGAAAGAGAGGCTTTGGTCTCAGACCATGATCGTTTATGGATATGTAAATGGCGCGTCTACACAGCTGCTGCAAGCTGGAAAGGCAAAGCATCTGGTCCAAGATGCCAGTGGAATCAAGCGTGTATTTCCTCTGGTCAATTCATTTCAAATCAGACGCTCCTCCCCTCTTGACTTCACACGCTTAGTCCACTTTTCTCTATTTCAATAATCTTGTAAACATCTCTCTATATATCTTATTGTCTTATGATTATTGAAAAGAAATGGAGTATATTCTCTCAATCTTCTCTTTATTCTCTCGGATCTTAATCCCTAATTCTCTCTAATCTCTCTAATCTTTGAGTATAATCGATCCTTCTTAAAAATTTATTGTATCAGAGCCAGGTTGCTCATAACTTGTGCTTGTTGTTTTCGAAATCTCTTTTGGAAGCTCAAGAACAAAAGCTTAAACTTTCTTCATAATGAAAACCATTGAAACTCAAGAACAAGACTTGAAACTTCTATCATTCCGACTTGATCAAGTTGGGGAACAACAACAAATATGTGGTCATTCCGGTGCTTCTGAAAGGACCTAACTACTTGTTGTGGGCTCGCCTAGTAAAGACAGCACTTGGAGGTATAGGCTTTTGGAGTCATTTTACTGATGATGCAGCTCCAAAGCCGGCGAATCCAGAAGAAGGAGACAAGGAGATAGCCCTTGTTGATGAAGGGGAAATGGAAACAAGAAGACATGATGGACTTGTCCATTATCCAGAGCTGGTTGGATGCTTCTATCCTTGAAGCATACTCTTACTGTGAGAAGGTAAAAGACCTTTGGAAGATTCTCAAGAAGATCTATGGAAACATCACAAACCTGAGTCGTGTGGTTGAGATCAGGCGCTCCATCAACAACCTAAGCCAAGAAGACATAGATTTTACTGCTCATTTAGGAAAGTTTAGAGCTTTGTGGTCCGAACTAGAGATGTTGAGACCAGCTACTACAGACCATGATGCTCTCAATGAAAGGCGTGAGCAAGAAAAGGTCTTTGGTCTATTGCTCACACTAAATCCGACCTAAAATGATCTCATCAAACATATCCTAAGGTCCGAGAAGCTTCCTACTCTTGAGGATGTGTGTGCTCAAATTCTGAAGGAGCAAGGGTCTCTTGGAATCTTTGGAGGAAGGGGATACCTATCTCTTGCTAACAAGGCAGAAGCACCTCAGACCAATAAGTTGATATTCAAGAATGATGGGAAGAGGAGTCAGTCCAATGATGTTTGTGAGCATTGCAAGAGGCAGGGGCATAAGAAGGGCCAGTGATGGATTCTCCATCCACATCTAAAGCCGAGGTTCATGAGGGACATGGATGCAGCTAGAGCTCATTTCACTGTTGGTTCATCTGAGCAAGGAAGTACTCCAAGAAACCAGCTTGAAGGAGGCAAGGCAATGATGAGAAATGCCCTAAAGTTGAGTGAAGATGAGCTCCTTAGGAAATCTGACCTTGATCTCATCCTTAAAGCTCTTAAGGAGCACTCTGGTATGGTTTCGCGTTACTCATTAGCCGCAAGCAAGGTTCATGATTATGGTATTACTCTAGCTGCATCAAACATGAGCATAAGCCATTGATAATTGATTCTGGTGCATCACATCATATGATTAGTGATTCTAGGATGATAAAAGATATTCAACCTGGTTTAGGACATGTCTTGATTGCTAATGGATATAAGATACCAATTAAAGGAATAGGAAACTTGAGTTTATTTGAAAAAAAGAATCTAAAGTTTCTATATGTCTAATTTCACATTCAATCTATTATCTGTCAAATGTGTAACTACTGATCTTAATTGTAGTATTACATTCAGTCCTAATGAATCAAAGTTTCATGATAATGAAAGCAGTATATTAATTGGAAAAGGGATTACCAAAGGCAACCTATATATATGCTTGAAGAGATCAAGCCTCTTTCTGATTATTGTTGCTCATTTAGTTCCATTCCTGTTAAGAATAGTGAAGCATTGTGGCATGCTAGACTAGGAAATCGTCATATTAGAGCTTTGAATTAGATCTTTTTGGTGGTACCTTTAAAAATAATGGCTGTGAAGCTTGTATCTTGGGTAAACATTTTAAGACTGTTTTTGCAAAATCTGATTTTATCTATAAGCATTGTTTTGGTCTAGTTCATTCAGATGTTTGGAATGCCCCTTGTTTTTCTAGAGAGAATCAGAATTACTATGTCATATTCATTGATGAGAAGACTAAATACACTTGGGTTATTTTACTTAAGTCTAACAAATAGGGTGCTCGAGGTATTTAAAATTTTTGAAACTTACATTCTAAAAAATACAATGTCAAGCTTAAAAATTTTAGATCAGATAATAGAGGGGAGTATACAAGCAATGCATTCAAATACCAGTTACCAAAACAAGGGATCATTCACCAGACAAGCTGTCTGTACACTCCACAACATAATGGGGTGTCTGAAAGGAAGAATCGTCACCTAATGGAAGTAGCAAGGTCCATGATGTTCCACACAAATGTTCCAAAGAGCTTTTGGGGGATGTTGTGGTTTTCGCTTGCTACTTAATCAACTAGACTTTGTGGGAACCGAAATTCAAACTGTCGATTTCTATAATCAAAAGAAAGTCAAGAAACCCTAACTTTCCTGAGGTCCTGGACTTCTGTTGAGCCTACGAGAAGTGATCAAATTATGAATACCAAAATGCAAGATAATCGAATATGAATTACGAGTGAAAAGAAAGATCTTATTGAATTGTCTTTGCGTAAATACTCTACTAAGGTTTTAAGAGCTTCGGCAACCAGAGCTGTCGGCATATTCCTATTACTAGTACCTAGACCCTAAACCTAGTATGAGTCGCAGCTCAATGACAAAACAAAATTGCTAAAATCTTTGTAAGTGCTAAGTTGCAGAGATTTTCGTGTGTGTGTACCCCTCTCCCTTGAATCTCTTATAGAGGTCTTCAATGTCGGTTGTTTTTCCTTTTCTGCCCCCGATTCGAGTTTATCATTCCATGGAAATCTTCCTTATCTTTTCGATTTTCCATAATTATCTTGTAATTTTTACAATAATCTTTATCTTCAGTGGATATCCGGTAGACCGTCATTATAGTTGGGTTCGTTATCGTCTAAAATCGTAAGTGAGAATTTATCACATTTTAGACCCTTTTAGGTTGTTTTGCGATTTAAGCGGGTTTTACGATTTTTTTGGAAAAGTCGTCTCTCGTATGATTTTGTGATACTAACTCCGCAAAATAGTAAACCAACCATATAGTCGAGATAACATTGGTGATTAAGTTAACTTTTACCGTTTTATACGATTAACTCGGAAGCTTTACGAGGAAACAAGTCTTTGCGATTTTTATCGTAGAACTTCAACGGAACTCCAATCGAGACGAGACAAGAAACAGCCAAGTCAAGATTCAACGGAGAGAGTTGTGAAGAGGACACAGTCTAGTTAACCATGGGCGACTAAATTTTGTGGGGAGTCTAGTAGCCCATGGGCGACTAGACTTGGTGATGAGTCTAGTCACCCACGGGCGACTAGACTTTGCAAAATTTCTAGTCGCCCATGGGTCAAATAGACTCTGAGGAGAGTCTAGTCACCCATGGGCGAGTAGACATAGGGTGCGTCTAGTCGCCAATGGGAGGCTAGACCTTGGCACGGATCTTAGTTGCTCATGGGCGGCTAGACGTTGCGTGGCTAATCGCTCACGGGTGACTAAATTTGGAAGCAACTTGGTTGTTCCCTCGATTGCACATCTTGATTCGTTAACCGGGACGAGATGGGTTAGGTGATGAGGAGTTCGGATGCGAGGATTTCTCTTTTCTTTTTATCGAAAGAGAGGTAACGTTTTTCTGCGGTAACTTCCAGGCATCAATTTCGCTGTGACCATTTTTGACTCAAACAGTTAGCCCCCAACTTGCAAGAATTGCCAAAGCGTTCTTGTGAGATGCTAGATGTGTTAGGTAAGTTAGACAGAATCCATGGTTAAAATTTTGAGGATGAATAGTAGTCCCTTTTTCTATAAGTATGTGGAGCAGCAAAAGACATTTCGAGCAAATTCGATGAAGAAGCTTAGTGTCTTTGAACGAAAAGCCAGATGATTAAGTTTCTGCTAACAGAGCTCATAAAGAGTTTCAGGCGGTAAAGTGGTGGTTAACGTCTTCTCTTATGCGGTGGAAATGTTGACTATGTGGCAAATGCTGATTCAAGAGGAGTGGAATACATGTGTTACAATTGGTTTTATGCTTGTCTTTTTGTGTATTGAAAATGATCAAAATAAAAATTTTAATGGACTTTATGAATTCTCAAATTTGTTTGTATCAGTACTCCATTTATAACTTAACTCATAATATGAAAAAAAAACAACAAAAACAGTAAATACGAAACTTCTAATTAATTAAAAAAAAATTTAATGTAAGACCCACATATATTGAAGTGGACATTTAAAAAAAAATATATCTCATTATATATGTATGGCGTGTAAATCGTATTCTCATTATAAATGTATGGTGATGATTAGTTCGACTGTATCTATACAAACTTAGCTGTAAAAAATTAGTTGTAGATAAGTTAGTTGTAGCTGTAAAGTTATTATTGTAGATTTTTTTGTAAAACTTTTGCTGTAATTAAATTTATTGTAGCTGTAAGTTATAGACTGTGGATATTTAAAAATAAAATATAGGAAATATGTGATGTATAAATAAAAAAATTTAATTAAATTATTTTATTAATATTTTTAATTAATAACCAAAAGTTACTATTATTTAAATGTCATATGTAAATAATATTATGTTATTTCAATAATTTAAAAAACACCCAAAATTATATTAAAATATTTATAGATGTTTTTAATTATGATTATCTAATTTATTTGATATTATAGATAGTTTTTTTTATTTTACCGATCCTACAGCGTACAAAAGAAAGATGTAGGTTTTTTACTTAAAATACATAAGAAAAACAATTCACTTTAATTTTTTTGCTATAGCATGAACAGTAAAGCTAAAACATGATTGCGATAAATTAATAAAAATTTTATATAGGCTTTAATTTTTAAAAATAAAACGACAACATAATTGGTTAAGTTTAATGTTTTAAAAATAAATAAAGCTAAAGTTATGAGATAAAGTTCAACCAATCATCCACGTAATAAATTTTGTACGCTAGTTTTCTTTTTCCGATAACGATTTTTGTATGCTAGTTACGCTTTTCAAGTTTTAGATAAATATAGATACTATTGGTGTACTGTTACATGACGCATTTCGAAACAAGAATACTATTTTCCAATTTGGGTGGGTTTGCATGTTAGCATCATTTCAATTTATATATATATATATATATATTGACCAGGATATGTATTCTATATATTTATATGAATCTGTATAGTTGTTGTAACTGTCACCGCCCGAATAATATACATGTATATTACTTAGATGGAACTTGAATAACTTGTCGGCTTTGTGTATGTTCTTGTGTAATTTCTGGTTTCAATGTGAATATAACTCTTTAGTGGAAAACATATATATAATTCTTTAGTGGAAAAAAATTGCCTTCAAGGCTTCAACTCGCATTCTGGCTTATATATGTCTTACCATCTCGTAAACTGTTAACCACTACCACATCTCTCTTTCTCTCTCTCTCTCTATCTCGCATCTATGTATATAGAAACACAAAGAAATCTTTATCAGGAAGCCTTCTTCGATTTTACAAAACTACCACCTTCTCAATGGGCTGATCATTTCCTCAATGTTCCCATAGCTGACTCGGTGAGTACATATATCCATTAACAGAGAATGCTTCGACCATGTTCATTTTTGTATTTGATGCAGCAATTAGATGTACCAACTGAATACAACACTGTTGTTTGTTTTTATAGTTAGTATTTACATTCATATACAACATTTGGATGCTAAGTTGTTCGTTTTTGATTTTATAATATGATTTGAAAACTAGTAGTTAAAAAGACTAAAAAGGACATGGATTTTATTCTTAATAATGATCTGATTATAACATTCATGTAAATATATTTAAAATTAGTTTTTCATTTATTTTTGGAAAAAATGTAATTTGCGGGTATTGAACAGAAACATAATTATTTGGTTTTGGTGCAAACACACAATTTGTGGTTTCGCAAAGAAAAAAACATGATATTACGATTTTGGCGGAAAGACATGATTTTATTTTTTTGGCACAAAATATAAATTTATGGTTTTGGCAGAAAATGTCATATCCGGTTTTGGTGGAAAAAAACACATTTTCAGGGTTTTGGCTGGAAAACATAATTTTACGACTTTGGTGGAAAACACAATTTTCAGCTTTGGCAAAAAAATATGATTTTCAGGTTTTTGGCGTGAAAACCCAATTTCTAGTTTTAGCGTGAAACCGTAATTTCATTTTTTCTGGAACATAAGGATTTTGTTTTGACGGGAAAATACGATTTTCTAGTTTTGGTGGGAAATTGTGATTTTCAGTTTTGGAGGAAAAATATGATTTTCCGGTTTTGGGAAGGAAAATGATTATAGTTCTAGTGGGAAATTAGGGCTTTCGGTTTTGATGGGAAAATGTGAGTTTTGGGTTTTGGCGGAAAAATATGTTTTTACGATTTTGGCGGGAAAATGTGGTTTTCTTTTTTGACGCGAAAATGCAATTTTCAAGTTTTGACAGAAAAACACGATTATCGATTTTGACAGAAAATTACGATTTTTTGGTTTTTGGTGGGAAAGCACAATTTCCAATTTTTGTGGGAAAACAAAATTTTTCGATTTGACGGGAAAATGTATTTTTACGTGTTGGAAAGAAATTGTGAATTTACGTGTTTGCAGAAAACGTAGTTTTACATTTTGGCAGGAAACATATTTTAGTGCTTTTGACGTGAAAACGTGATTTTCTGGTTTTGATGGAAGACGTATATTAACGTTTTTGAAAAAAAATGTGATTTTGCGTTTTTGACGTGAAAATGTGATTTTACGGCGTTGGCAGAAGAACATATTTTTATGTTTTGACAAGAAAATGCGATTTCACAATTTTAGTGAAAAACATAATTTTATAATTTTGGTAGAAAAAACAATTTTCGATTTTGACAAGAAACCGTAATTTTCAGTTCTGGTAGGAAAACACGATTTTCCAAATACAATATTATATAATAATTATAATAACTAATTTAATTATTTTTATATTTATATTAACAGTATTAAGATCTTTTGGATTTTGAAATGTAAATGTAGCATCCAAACTCTACAGTTTTAATATCTCAAATATCTAGATATTCTAGATATTATAAATTTTGTATTAGATACTGATGCAATAGTGTTCAAATAAACAACATCTAAATATTAGCAGCGCTACAAAAACGAATAGGACCTTAATATAAATGATACACATCTATTATTAGATGCTATAACGTAAAATGATCTTTGACTTTTATCTACTTTCAGGATTTTGATGTCCTTGCAAGAGAGATTGAGGTACTAAAGACTAAACTAAGAGAGGAAATATTCAATTTGTCTTCTCCGAACAACAATGCAGTAAAGAAGTGCATACTTTCTATTCATCTGCTAATCTGCCTTGGCATCTCTTATCATTTTGAGAACGAGATCGAAGAGATCTTGAAACATGCGTTTGAAAAGATAGATGATTTGATCGCTGATGAAAATGATTTGTACACAATTTCCATCATATTCCGAGTTTTCAGAACATATGGTTACTACGTGTTATCCGGTATATAATTTTAGCATATTATAAGATAATTTATATACAATTTAATCTTAGATATAGAATTCACTGAACACCGTATTACTTTTCCATGTAGATATTTTCAACAGATTTAAAGGAAACGACAGCAAGTTCAAGGAAAGTTTAGTAGAAGATGTCAAGGGTATGCTAAGCTTCTACGAAGCTGTACACTTTGGGACAACAACAGATCATATACTGGATAAAGCGTCGAGCTTCACACTAGACCACTTGAAGCCATTAGCTACAGGTTCCCGACCGTGCACACCACATATTGTCAAGCATATACAAAAAGCTCTCCACATACCTCAGCACCGGAACAGCCAAGCTCTGGTTGCAAGGGACTACATTACATTCTATGAACAAGAAGAGGACCGCGATGATACACTGCTCAAGCTAGCCAAGCTTAACTTCAAGTTCATGCAGCTTCAATACTACAAGGAATTAAAAATTATAACAATGTTAGTAAATTTATTACCTAATACTATATAAGGTTGTTTTTGACTGCGTATATTTTATCTTTTGTATATTTGTGTAGGTGGTGGAGGGAGCTAGAGCATACATTAAACCTTCCAGCTAATATCAAAGAAAGAACCGTTGAGAGTTGGTTCTCGGCACTGATGATCAACTTCGAGCCACATGTTTCACTTGGGAGAATTATGTCAGCTAAGTTATACTTATTGATCACATTTATAGACGATGCTTGCGATATCTATGGTTCAGTTCCTGAAGTTGCATGCCTAGTTGATTGTCTCGAAAGGTATATACTTTGCAAAGACTCACGAAACTTCAGTGGAAAAATATAATAAAGCTTAAAAGTCAGGCTAAAGGGGAAGGGTGGGTTTTGAACCTGAGCTTAGTGTAGGAAGGAATTTAACTAACTAGACTACCAAATCTTAGCAAAAATTTATGTATTTTAATTTAGTTATAAATTTTACTGGGGGCAGCTGCCCCCTCCCTACAAAGGGTAGATCCGCCCCTGCGAAACTTCATAACATAATCCAGCTTAATATTATTGTTGTATTCGATAATCAATTTTGTGTTGATTTACGAGCAGATGGGATCCGGATTACATGGAAAATCTTCAAGATCACATGAAGAGTGCCTTCAAGTTTGTGATGCATGTTTTTAAAGAGTATGATGAGATATTGAGGTCGGAAAAACGATCCTTTATGCTAGAAAAGATGGTAGAAGAGGTGATTTACCTGCAAACCCCTAAATATTCATAACCATACAAAAATAAATTCATAAATTAGCTGGGAATAAGTAATATAAGATATTTTAAATTTTGGTATAACTAAACAGTTTATCATACTTGCGAAATCAAACCTGGAACTTATCAAATGGGCACGAGCATGTCACATGCCTAACTTTGATGAGTACATGGAGGCTGGTGAGGCTGAGGTTGGTGCATATGCAGCCATGGCATGTTCTATAATGGGACTTGGAGATATTGGTAAGGAGGAAGATTTTGAGTGGCTTAGATCTAGACCAAAGTTCGTCCGCTCTTTAGCTGCAAAGACACGGCTCATGGATGACATAACCGATTATGAGGTATCATTTAAATTTATTTTAAAAATGTTTATGAAAAGCCTGATGTATGTGGCAGAATCTAACGTGGACTAGTTCTTTTTGCCGTGTTTGTTATTAACAACTTTTGTAGTATGTTGTTAAACTATTCATAACACACAACCGCGTGACCCAGGTTTTAATAAATATATTTTTGATCATTTCTATCTAATTACAAAATATTTTATTTAATTCAATTTAGGTCAAAGTTTTTAGAAAAATAACATTTTCAGTTTGATTAAGAATTATTTGACTAATTGAACTGGCCGGACTACCCATCCTGTCTGCTTTTCAGATCATTATGTTTTTCTTGTATGAGTTATTTTGTTAAGCCACCTAATTGACTTGTGGTCTTTCCAGGACGATATGAATAAAGGGTATACTGCAAATGCAATAACCTATTACATGAACCAACATGGAGTAACCAAAGAAGAAACCATTAGAGAACTTGAGAAGATGATTGGAAATATCAACAAAATTGTCAACGAAGAGTACTTGAAAATCACCAACATTTCCCGTCGAGTTCTTAACCAATTCATCAATTTTGGACGCCTATTAGACGTTCTCTATACGGCAGATGACGTCTTCAATCACCGCGGTGGAAAATTCAAGGATTATATCTTCACTTTACTCATTGATCCAATACATTAAATCTTGTCTTATGTTGAAATATGTTATTTGGTTGGTTTGATGAAACTTATTCTAATGAATCCAATAAATTTACGTCAAAGAAATGAAAGATAAACCTCTATATAATTCAACCACTGCGATGGACAATTACTTGGAAAGAGAAATATGTGTTGTCTTGTTTGTTGGTTAATTGGGTTTGGTAACTCATAGGTGTGAACAATAAATTTGGATAATAATTGAATCTTTTATGTTAAAAACCTTATAAGAAGTAAAAGGTTTCTTGTCTTCTTAAACTGAATGTACAATGGCTTATATATCTCATAGAAAACATGATACATGACAAACCTAGTTACAAGTTACGGACATATACAACGATATGGGCTAAGTCCCAATACCCCCTCCCTCTTGCAAGGTGGAGTGTGCATGTTGCAAACACCCTACTTGAAAAGAAAAGCTTCAAACTCTTTGTGTCCCAACGCCTTAGTCATAACATCCACAAGCTGAGAAGTGGTGGAGATGTGTTTAGTGCGTATAACACAACACATGATCTTATCCCGTATAAAGTGACAATCCATACCGACATGTTTAGTGCAAGCGTGAAACACAGGTTTAGCAGCCAAATGAATAGCAAACAGACTGTCTGAATGAAGCGTGAAAGTAATTGTGCAATCAACACCTAGTGCAGGAAGTAGATTATGAAACCACAAGATCTATGTAACTGTGTCAGTCATGGCTCTATATTCAGCTTCTGCCGAAGAGAGAGATACAACATCTTGCTTAGTCGTCTTCCAAGATAATGGAGAACCTCCAAGCCGAATGAACCAGCCGGTGAGTGAGCGTCGTGCCACAGGACAGGCACCAGGCACTGAGCGTTAGAGGAGCATGAGCACGCAAAAGTATCCCTTGCTCGGGCTACGTTTCAAATAACGGACGACTCGTAAAGCAGCTTCCCAATGATCCATCTTCAAGTCACTCATGAACTGAGACAAAATGTGTATGTCATTAGATAAGTCTGGCTGAGTAACTTCCAAGTATATGAGCTTACCAACCAAGTGACGATATCGGTGGAATTTGGAAAGGGTTCATCTTCTTCAAGAGTGAGTTTGTTATGCTGATCTAGCAGAAACGAAGCTGGTTTGACTCCAAGTAACTCAATTTTTGCAATAATATCGAGTGTGTACTTTCATTGACACATAGGTTCCATAAGGATTGCGAGCAACCTCAATGCCCAGAAAATAACGAAGAAAGCCCTTCAAAAGCAAGTACTCAAATACTGCTTAAGATCAGTAATAAGAGCTGATGAACTGTCAATGATTATCAACTCGTCGACATAATCAAGGACAGAGAAACTGATATCCACTCTCGAGAGAGAGTAAATAAGGAGAAGTCAAATGGATTTTGTTGAAAACCATACTTTGTTAATGCAGAGGTGAGCTTTGTGTACCAGCATCTTGGAGCTTGCTTCAATCCGTACAAAGATTTGCGTTAACGACATACTTTGTTTTGTCATTGATGTGCTCAAATTACCCTAGAGAAACTCTCTCAAATAAGATTGATTGCAGTACTTAGGGATCGTATCCACGGAGACTCGATATTTCACACAATAAATTTTAGCTTCTAAAGTAATCTAGGTCAAAATATATAAAGCAATAAATAACTAAAAAATAAGAGGACTATAATCTAGACTTAGGGTTTCATTCAGTTTATCAGAACTATAATCTATAGATTCTAAGGGTTTGATCCTATAACTCGAATGCAATAGTAAGATATCCATCACTTGCTGCGATTCTAATCAGATGACTAAATCCTATGTTCCAGCTAATCGCACGCAAACAAGGAACGAGTATCGATCGATACTACATAGTGTTTATCAATACTTCCTCAGACAAGCATTAACGGCCTCGTCAATACGTTCACTAGGTTAACTAAATCAATTGTCGCGTGCGCCTACCAACCTAGCTCATCATAATTAATATCAGAAGTTGACCCACTCTCGCAGTTGTCAATTTTCCTTAATTCAGGGTTCTAGTTAGCTACTCTATAACACAAGCAGTAAGTCCAATTCTGATGAAGGATCCTATTAAATCACCTTATAATTTTTGTGCTTCAGAAGTTCATCAAAACCCTAAGAAATTCCTAAACCTAGCAAGGGATCTACTCAGACATGATAGATAAAATAGAAATCATAGATGAATAGATATAAAGAAACCAATAACAAAACCAAAGGAGTTCCAGAAAGACTCTGAAGAAGTTTCTCATTTCTTTGCTAACATTAGAAAAGCATAAAATAAAGGCATAGCCTAAAGAATGGCTTAGAATATATATATATATATATATATATATTGAAACTTCATTAAAGTTGGTTTCTGATTTGGAGGATTTTCAGTCGACACCAAGAGGGTGGTGTCAGTCGACACAAAGAGGGTGGTGTCAGTCGACACTCATTGATTCTCGACAGCTTCCTCTTCTAAGTCAGATGGATCATTCTTTAGTAAAACGAGCATAACGTTTGATCCCGTATCCTGATTAAATTCAAATCGGTGGCATTAGAAAGCTAACTCCAAGATATATCTTGTGTCAAATGATGAGCTCAATCTCACCTTGGGAAGGTCTCCATCCGTAGTTAAACTTCTGATGCATCTGCGCAGTTCTACACCTCAAATAGCTACAAAATTTCCAAAGTAAAACGTACATGAACCCTTTATAACACAAAACAACGCCAAAATGACTCCAAAAACATATGATATACTCTAAAATTACTTATACCATTGTGTGAAAGTGGTAAATACCATGGTATATCAACTCCCCTAAACTTATTTTTTGCTTGCCTTTAAACAAAACATAGAATGAATTTGTGAAAGAAGTTTGAAAATACAGAGACTCACACAATTCTAAACTTGTTACTATCACCTCTGCAATGTTGCAAGCTACATCGAATCAATGCCAACTTTCGAGGTACCTTATGTACTCTACTAACCTCATTAGCTTAGCAACCAAACCATCAAGCCAACAACCTAGCTAATAATGTCTGACATACCCCTCTACTAACCTCTTTTCTTACATATAAAAGGTAAAGGATTTACCTTGGGAGTATCGTCCAAAGCACACATGAACTCTTACTCAAACAAGTATCTGAACAAACAATTAATATTCTCTTATCCCTTTCTTCCTTCTTTCTCTCTTCTCTAGATCTTTTTTCTTTTCTTTTCTTTTTTTCTTTTTCAATTTCTTTCTCTCTTTTTTTTTTGCAAAGTGTATGTGAATACTGGAGTCATAGGAAATTTTCTTACCCCTCGCTTCCAGCTTTGTGTGATCATCCCTTTGAATTAGAATAGTGGGGTCATAGGAATTTTCTTGAAACATGCAGACTTTTACCTTCCTGACTTGTAGGAGGAATCTGATCCAGTGTATACCAAGCCCGAAGACAAGCAAATTAAATTGATTAGTTTGGACGTCAACCTTTGGTTTCTTCAAACATTCTCAGCAAGTGTGGATGTTACTTAACAAGTGATTCACTTTGGTATTTCGATCCAGTACACCCTACAATCAGTAAATCTAAGAATGTGCTAGAGATTAGTTAGATAACAAGTAAAATTGAAAAAGTTTATCATCCCCTTGAATGACTCTACAAAACTCAATAAAATCATAAAACTAACACTCAAAATAAAACATAACATCGGTAAGTACCTCCCCCGGACTTAAATAACATTGTCCCCAGTGTTATACAGTCCAATATTGGTGGGAAAAAACCATAATGATCGATATACCTCCTCGTTGATGGTGAGTGTCGAATCTACACAGTGAAGTGGCGATCGATGCTCGTGATGTAGTGTCAACCGACAGGTTATCGATCGATGTTGTTATATCAACTCATCTTCCTCTGATCTCTTTTTTTTTCCTTTTTGACCTGAAATAAAACAAATAAGGAAAAAATAGCAGAAAAAATAAACAACAATTAAAACTAATTTATAATTTACCTTACAGTGGGTTCTCTCCCACTCAACACTTATTTTCATTCATTAGCTTGACTTCTGGAGATTGATGTGGTACAGACGAGAACGAGAACTTCTCCAAAACAAGTCTCCATGTCTATTTTCTCTAGCTTCAGCACACTGCTTGTGAAAGCCTTCATAGACTCTTCTCCTTTGTCTATCATCCTAGCAATAAAAACTGTTCGAAGCTTTGCAAGTGGCTGTGAGAAGCATCTGCTCGCACTATGTATTTCTTGACACCATCAGAGAAGTGATGAATCAATGACAACTGAGGACTGCCCTTGGTCCTTTCTCTCTTCTGCTTCTTCTTCTTCCTCCTTCTACTCTTTCCCCCAGACTTGGCTGATATCGTTGTGGTGTCTCCATCAAAAAGATTTTGACACACTTCAAACTCCTTGTTCTTTAATATGTGATGGGTGTCAATCGACACAGAGGTGAAGTATATCGATACTGGTGCTGAAGAGACCTTTTTGACACCATCTTTTCACCCTGATTTATCCTGAAAAACAGTTGTAGGCATAGGATCATGTACTACCCCAATGTAAGAACCCAAATCCATATTCTTATCGGGTGTGATAAGAAATTCAATTCTAGAAAAAAAAAGCGTTGAGAACCACAAACACAGGTTCATGTATCCTCTTCACTCTTTTTTGAAAACAAGCATCCTCTTCTTCGCAGATATGTGGTTGCAGATGTTTTGGGACAGCAAGGTGTGAAGCCTCATACCTGTACATTCTCTCCATAATTGGTTCCAGATCAACCATGCAACCTCGCAATTCGTCAAACAATGAGTGTTGAGATCGACTCCAGGTGGGTGTCCCTCGATGCTAGCCTTTGGTGAAGTCTCTAGATATTTTCATGTAGGGTGTCGATCGATGTCAAGCTTCCATTTCGAGTTCTACCCAAATATCCAAGCCATTCTTCTATCTCAAAGAAGTCTTTCATAGTGGTTTCTTTACTCAAATCCAAATCCAAAATTTGAGGCAATTTTTCATCCTCTAGCTCCAAGAAATCTTCCACTGTGATTTTTCTATTCAAATCTAGGGCAAGATAGCATCTTGATATATCAGTGCTCTTAAGTTTTGAATTTGCAATGTCCTGAGGACAACTCGATCTTTCAGAGATTTCAAGAGTGTCGACCGACAACAGGAGTTTGTGTCGACCAACACTGGGGTCGGATCACTAATATCAGCTTCATCTACTTCGCTTATCTCTTCAGATCCATCTTGTTCATCGCCCTCAACCATATATCTCAACATAGACTTTATCTCAATCTCTAGATTTGTTAAGGAAGTTGTTGAGAAAGGAGTTCTTTATGTCATTCCAAACAATAAGGGATCATGGTTTTAACTTCTTGAACCAATGAGTTTCATCTCCAGCAAGAGAATATGGAAGAGTTTGCAAAAGTAGTTGTCTTTGGAGAATCAATTGAAGATAAATGATATCAATTCCACAAACATGTTGATATGAGCCATTGGTTGCTCATGAGAAAAGCCATGAAAGGGACGCTGACTCATAAGTGAGTAAGTGGAGGGGGACGTTTGTAGACTATCTCAAACGAATATTTCCCTTGTAGTACTTTCGTTGGAGTTTTATTAATAAGATAACCAGTTGCGAGAGCGCAGTAGCCCCAAAAGTCAATCAATAAACCTGACTGAAGTCGTAGAGCTTGAGCAACATTCAAATATGTCGATGCTTACGCTCAACATGTCCATTCTGTTGTGGAGTAAACATGAGGTTTCATGCACAATTCCTTTTTGGGCTGAAAAAAATTTGAAAGACAAGTGAATTCCAAAGCATTGTCGCTTCATATGATTTTCACTTATGTGGAATATTGTTGATCCACTAACGCAAGGAAATTTTTCAAATGTGTTGGCGCCTCTTTCTTATTAGGCAGCACGTATATCCACACATCACATGTAAAATTGTCTAGGATAGTTAGAAAGTAGCGAGCTCCATACATTAATGTAGTACGATAGGTCTCCAAAGATCGCAGTGAATCATTTCAAAAGAAAAAATTGTCTTATTAATGCTTAAAGGAAACGAGTGTCGTGCTTGCTTGGCACAGATACAAATATCGCAAGTCTTTGAATCAAAAACAAAAGTATTTAAATCAGAAAGCTTTAACATCTCCAATGCCTTAGAGGATGGATGACCGAGGAGACAATGTCAATCAGCAGACAACCCAATTGAGATTTGAAATAAATACAGCCCATTCCATTGTCTATCCGCTCCAATCAGCGTCTGTGTAATGCGATAATGAATAACACAAACATGATCAGTTATTTGAACGAGGCAGCTACTATCACGAGTTAACTAAGATGAAGCAGATGTCAGCTGACTACACAATGCAGTCTAGGCCCTTCTTTAAACATTGTGACAACAAAAGTGCTACATTTAAAGAAATCATGTCCAGCCCTCAAGGACAAAACACATTGACATTAAGCACCACTTCATCAAGTAACTAGTTGAAGATAAACATGTAGTAATTGAATACATTGTTATTGATTCGCAGTTGGCTGACATGTTTACTAAACCACTGTACATTAATCGTTTTGTCACTTTAAGAGACGTCATTGGGGTGTTTAATCTTGACTGTTTAGCCAAGTTTTCAGGAAGTTATGCAAGTGCTGGTTTAGGGTATATATACAATTCAAATAATGTTTGGAATTTGAGAATTCTACGGAAAAGAGCTACTTTATGTGTCGTTAATTTTAAAAAGTAAATGTTTCACATGAATGAATGTACAAACCACCAATCTATTTCATCAAACGATGGCTCAAGAAAGAAACAAGAAAAAGGAAATTGTAGTTACACATTCATGTAGGATAAAGGTTGAAAACCCTCAGGAATTATGAAATCACGATAAAGCTAGCCTAAAAGAGAATCATGAGCACTAGATCATACATTCTAAAAGAGTCGAATGTGAACCTTGAATCAAGCACTGAATTAAATTTTGATGAACTTCTTAAATGGTAACAAGTTTTTTAAAACATGAATGGATACATGTCTTGCCAGTTGTGAATCTTAACATGTGTGAAATTGATGTTAATTGATTCTTGTTACTAATAAGTGTGAGAATGTGTTGCATGATTGATATTTGGGTTTGGATGAGAAATATTCAAATACATGGGTCGGAAAGAAAGGAAAAGCAAGGACACGAGAGGAAAATACCGAGAATTTGGTGTTTGTTCCCCCTTTAAATCAGAGAAAGTGGTCCCAAACCCTGAAACGGTTTCTTTGTTTAACTATATGTAAAACTGCTCCTCATGTCTTCAAATTCTCACAATCCACTTGAAATTTTGACAAGAACATGGAAAAATCAAGCAAGTGAATCTGATTGGAAGTTCGAGTGCCCAAAATACACATGCATATGTTGATTCAACTCGGCCCAACTCATTGATGGAGATGGTGATCGAACTCCTTCGAGGAATTATCCATTGGTCTCGTTTGTTCTTCCTAAAGTCACGAAGGTTGATGATTCCTTAGCTACTTCTTAAGAAAAGATATCATCTAAAGGGAACGATGACAAGAATGAAACATTATATAAATGGAAGATCTGATAATGGTGATGGAGTTGTATGTTGAAATAGATATTGAACTAGAATAGCACTTCTAAGTCTTCTTATCTCCATAGATGGCTGGAGACACTCTTCTTTTGGGTTTGATGTGATCAAGCAAAGGTATGATCAATATCTAGCTAAGAATGTGATTGTTGAGCATCTTGTTGATCTAGATGAAGAGGACCAATGGGAGTATTTTAAAGTGATTAAGTACGGCTTGATAAATCTACTTTGTCAGGCCTTGCTAGTTATGTATATCATGCAGTAACCAAATTCTATGTGTGTGTCTCCCTGGTACAAAGCTCGAAGAAGAAATTGAAGAAGTTGAGATACTACATATGGAACATGCCTACAATCTCTCTTCCTCTATCATACATGATTATTTTGGATTTCCACCTCTCACTCATGAAGAAGAAAATGGTGATGAAAAAAATAACTCAGTATCAATTAAGAAGTTGGCTGAATTTTTCAACAAAGGCACCCAAAAGGTTTGGAAAACATGAACACATTAATTTATCTCCATGATTTGGTGCTCTCATCATCATTGCTATCCACAACTGGATTTCATATACCTACAAGAATCATGTGTCTGTGAAAAAGCAAGGATGGTTTTCAAGAGGCTCACTGAATTCGGTTTGATAGTGAAGGCTAATCTACAAGCATATCCTAAGTCTCACAATTCTTCAAAGGAACTCTTGTTGGCTTATATTTTTTTGCTTGATTTCAGGTGTACTTCATGGACAATTTTTGCCTCGACCTAGATCTGGAGAAAAATAGGTTTATCCAATCCGGTACAAGAAGGACAAGTGGATTGGTGAGAGCATGAAAGACTCAAGCACAAAGTCAAGGGAAATGAAAAAGAGATATCTGGTGGAAGGACTTCAGCTCCTTCAACTCGTACTCCATCAGTTGTTCCTCCAATTGTTGGTTCTGGATCTTGATCAAGACCTAAGCATGTGTCGATCTACAAGCTTGGCTCTTTTTAAGTGCCCCAAGGAGATATGACTGATAAAGAGACGATGGACATTCTTCAGGTCACGACAAATAAACTCTCATTAATATGGTTCAGGATCTTATTCGATCAGCTGCAGGTTAATTTATATGTTTCTCTCGCTGAATCTGATAATAAATACTTATGTTTTTAGATCGTGTGCTCACAAGCAGAAGGAGAAAAGGATTGAGATGAAAGTTTACTCTTGTGCGGAAGAAATTGTTGTTGGCTTGTTTCTGATTTTATGTTTGTTGTGCATATGATAGCATCTTTGTTGCAATAATTGTTATCAACTTTCTTTGGGATCTGGATATCTGTGAAATCAACGACAAATGATCAAACTATGAATGAAAAAACAAAATGAACAATACAAAATTGAGAGCAAAGAGATTGATGATCTTATTTCAAGCTTATCGTAATACAATGTTGATAAATTTTCAACATATCCAAATATTAAATTTGATGAGCAAGACTCAATGGTGTCAATTACTCAATATTCGCTTTAACTCCGGGCAAGTGGTTCTATACACAATTCGTTATGGCCTCACTTGTATTTTTATATATTTATACAAATATTCTAACCATAAACATATAAAACCACCATGTTGTGTTATCACTAGGCCATTAACACCTTGGAGTTGGTGGCCTAGTGGAAACACAGTTCCAAAGAAGAAGCTATAAAGAATTCGAGAAGATTATTGGAGATATCAATAATATTGTAAATTGTGGAGTTTGGGATTCAACCACATTGACTGGTCCGAGAAGTGGACATGGCATGGGCCGAGGAAGTCGAACGAAAGCCCACATGTATGTTCCCCTTTACATGTTGACATGTATATATGTGTGTGTGTGTGTGTGTGTGTGTGTGTTCTACGGTTGTTATTAGGGTTTAACATAGATAAGGCAACAACAACACCAGATTACAAGCATAAGAAGATTATTCAACAAGTATTTAAGCAAGAGAAAGGAGACAACAACAAAGATAAATAGCTTAGGCTTAAGTCTATTTGATCTATTAAGCTTGATTGTGTTCTCTAGCTACGTTGTGAAGATCTTATTGTGATCAAGCTATCAAGCACCCTAATTGGTGTTAACCCTAATTGGTGTTAGATTGTAACTCTCTTTGATCTAGTAGATTTTGGGAGCAAGAAACCTCCCACGAGACGTACCGGTTAGAGGCCGGGAACTCGTTAAATTGCTTGTGTCTTTATTTACAAGTTATAGTTCTAGGTCAAAAAGTTACTTGAATCCTAAGTAAACCTAAGTTTAAATCTCTACAAGTGGTATCAGAGCTTCCGGGTTCTTACGGTTTTTCTTTGGAGAGGGAGAGAGAGACTTATCATCAGATCCATAAGCGATGTCTAATACTCGCATAGAAGTGGATCATTTTGATGGGACCGGCAACTTTGCTCTATGGAAGGTACGCATGCTTGCCCACTTTGGAGTACTCGGGTTAAATTCCATCCTTACGGATGACAAGCTGTTAAAGGATGGAACCGACACCAAAGATGAACCCGAATCGACCATGAAGGATACTGGAAAGGGACTGGCTGGGATTGTTGAATCAGCACCCATAATAGATCCCGTTAAATTTGAAAAGTCAGAAAAAGCAAAGGACCTGATTGTGCTAAATGTTGGGAACAAAGTTCCAAGGAAGATTAAACATTGTGAAACTGCTGCTGCAATGTAGAATACCTTAGACAAACTATACACAGAGACCTCGTTTCCCAATCGGATATATCTACAGCTCAGGTTCTACACTTTCAAGATGGCTGACTCTAAGACTATAGATGAGAACGTTGATGATTTCCTAAAACTAGTTGCAGACCTAAGCAATCTACAAGTTGAAGTTTCAGAGGAAGTCCAAGCAATTTTATTGCTAAGTTCACTGCCAAGCAAATATGATCAGCTCAAGTAGACTCTCAAATATGGAAGAGACACTCTAAGTCTAAATGAAGTTGCTGGAGCTGCAAGGTCTAAGGAAAGGGAGCTGATCGAAAGTGGCAGGTTCACAAGGTCGGGTGGAGAACGTCTGTTGGTTGATAAGGGAAGTTCAGACCAGCGATCAGACAGGAACAATGGGAAGACTTACAAAGGTAGGTCCAAGAGTCGATTTGGAAGGTCAAAGTCACGTCCTAGAAACAGCAAAAACACTAAGGGATGCTTCATATGCGGTAAGGAGGGGGCATTGGAAGCGTGAATGCTCTGAGGAGGTCATTCAAACCTCAAGACTCCGAAAATGTAGCAGCGGCTGAATGGGTAACGGATTCAGGTTGTTCATTTCATATCACACCCGATAAGAGTTTCTTATTTGACTTGGAAGAGTTCAAGGGAGGGAAAGTATTAATGGCTAATAATACTCATAGTAACATCCAAGGAATTGGGAAAATCCGAATCCTAAATATGGATGGCTCTCCAGTAATCCTAACTGGTGTTAGATATATGCCAGGGATGAGCAGAAACTTGATTACTTATGGAATGCTAGAGACTGCAGGATGTCGATATGAAGGGAAGGATCTAATGGTCAATCTTTATAAGGATGACAAACCGGTGATATCAGGAAAATACCATCAAGGGCTATACTACCTACAAGGAACCGTATTGATAGGAGGCTAATCTTACACGAGTTGAAAGGAATATGACTAATGTTTGGCACTCACGCCTTGGTCATATGAGCCTGAAGAACATGTCTGAACTTGTCAAAAACGGATACATCATTGACAAGGAAGTGAAGGAGTTGGACTTTGTGAACACTGCATAATTGGGAAGTCACACAAGCAAAGTTTCCCTAAAGCTAAACATTTGACTAAAGGAATACTTGACTATGTTCATTCAGATCTCTGGGCCAGACAGCCTTGTTGGGAGCAAGTATTTTGTAACATTTATCGATGATTTTTCAAAGAAGGTCTGAATCTATTTCCTAAAATCTAAGGACAAAGTGTTTTCAAAGTTTAGGGAATGAAAGACTGAAGTTGAAACGAAGACTGAACGGAAAATCAAGTGCGTAAGGACCGATAATGGTCTTGAATTCTGTAACAAGTAGTTGATGATTACTCCAAACAGGCTGGGAATAAAAGAAATAGGACTTGCACCTATAGTCCTCAACAAAATGGAGTGTCAGAGAGAATGAACCGAACCATAATGGATAAGGTAAGGTGTATGTTAACGGAATCTGGTTTAGATCAAAGTTTCTGGGCAGAGGCAGCTTCTACAGCCATCTACTTGATCAATCGATCACCAAACTCAACATTAGGGTTTAAATTGCCAGAGGAAGTATGGTCGGGGATTAAAACCAGAGTTGGGACATCTTAGGACATTCGGGTGTTCTGCATTCGTTCACATAACCGAAGAAAAAAACAGGACCTAGAGCTCTTAAACGAGTCTTTATGGGATATCCTTTGGGTACTAAAGGGTATAGAGTTTGGATACCTCAAGAAGGACAATGCAGAACAAGCAGAAATGTGGTCTTTAACGAGGAAGAACTATACAAGGAAACTATGGCTAAAGGAGAAGATAATACTAAGAACACTAAAGAGAGTAATGATCTACGTGTAAAGAAAACTAAAAGAAGGGTATCTTTCAGTGATGATTTGATCAGGGGACCATCTAACTCTTCAGAGTCCGAAGTCCCATCTGATCAAGGTGGAGAAGAAGAATCATCAATAGAAAGCTCTAGTAGCTCTAGTGACCAAGAACATGATCTCGAAGTTGAGATTCAAAACACTGAAGATGTGCATGACTCGTATATGCTTGCACGAGATAGGGAAAGAAGAAGAAATGTGAGGCCACCATCTCGATATGAGGATGGGAACTTTGTAGCTTACGCGCTGAATGTTCTCAAAGACTTGGAAATAGATGAACCTAAATCCTATTCAGATGTTATGAAAAGCAAAGAAAAGAAGAAGTGGAAAAAGGCAGCTGAGGAAGAAATGGAATCTCATAGAAAGAATCGAACATGGGATCTCATTGAGAAACCACAGAATGCAAAGCTCATTGGATGCAGATGGATTTTCAAATTGAAACCAAGGATACCAGGGGTTGAAGATGAGAGATATAAGGGAAGATTGGTAGTTAAGGGATATTTTCAAACCGAGGGAACTGACTATAACGAGATTTCTCCCCGGTTGTGAAACATGTCTCTATAAGAATTATGCTATCAGTTGTGGTAAACCTAGACTACGAACTGGAAAAAATGGATGTCAAGACGGATTTCTTACATGGAAGCTTAGAGGAAAGGATTCTCATGACTCAACCTGAAGGTTTCATAAAACCAGAGATAGAGAACAAAGTATGCCTATTAAGGAAGTCTCTATATGGTTTGAAACAATATCCAAGGAGATGGAATCAACGATTTGATACATTTATGAAGGATCAGTTGTTTGAACAAAGCAGTAAGGACCCGTGTGTCTATATGAGGGATATTCAAACTGGGAAAGCAATCTATCAACTCATATACGTTCATGACATGCTAATTGCTTCAGGAAACAAGTATGTTATCAGAAACCTAAAGGACAAACTTTATAGCGAGTTTGAAATGAATGATATGGGAAAGGCTTCTAGAATCTTGGGTATGGATATAATCAGAGACAAAGCGAAAGGAACTTTGATTCTATCCCAAGGGAAATACATGGAAAAGGTCTTAAGGACGTTTGGAATGGAGGAAGCTAAAGATGTGGTTACTCCTACAACAGCACTGTTGAAATTAAAGAGTCTAACAGAACAAGAATGGAAAGAAGAGGCACCACATATGGAAAGGATTCCTTATGCCAATGTCGTGGGAAGTGTAATGTACGCTATGGTCGGTTCAAGACCAAACCTAGCATTTGCAGTAGGATATATTAGCCGCTTCATGAGTAAACCAAGAAGGGATCACTGGTCGGCAGTCAAGTGGGTTTTAAGGTACTTAAACGGAGCAGTTAGTTCGAATTTAACATTCAGGAAACATTCTACATTCAAATTGGAAGGTTTTTCAGACTCAGACTATGCTACAGATATGCACAGAAGACGTTCAGTTACAGGTTATGTATTTCAGATTGGAGGCATTCTTGGAACTAGTATTTGTATCTATCTTTTTAAAAAAAAATTATTGAAACTTAGGGATGTTTCGGTCCTTTTCCCCATTACTTAGAAAAAGTGAGCCACCGGTTCAGGTACAAGATACTATCATTACCGCCTGGACGGAAGTTTAAGTTTGATGCAAATGGCTAAAATTTCTTCGGTTTTATGTGATTATCAATCAAGTAAAAAATTATTCTATATATCAATTCTTACACATAGATCCGTGGATCCATACATCTCGATCCGAAAAGAATCAATAGAAAAAGAAAAAATCAGAATTGATCGATCTTTGGATGATCCACATCTCAGGGTCAGGCGCTGATGAGCACATCCACTCTATTTCGACAAAAGACCCATCCCCAACCAAGTTCCGTAGCTTTGAGTCCGCTATCCCGAGCATGATTTTCCTACCCACTATTTCATGGAAATCATGTTTACAATCAGTTGTTGCTCTATCTACTACAGAAGCAGAATACATTGCAATGAATGAAGCAGTTAAAGAGGCAATTTGGCTAAAAGGTCTATGTTCAGAATGGGGTTTTAAACAAGATAATATCAAACTTAATTGCGATTCACAAAGTGCCCTAGCTCTAGCAAAGAATCCAGTTCATCATGAGCGAACTAAACACATATACACCAAATTTCATTTCATACGAGACCTAGTGGCAGCAGATGATATTAACCTAAGCAAGATACACACTAATGTAAACCCAGCAGACTTTCTAACAAAGACGGTACCTTGTCAGAAGTTCCAGCTTTGCTGTGAGCTTTTGAACATCCACTAAAGATGGACAGGAAGCTCCAGGTGATTCATGTTGACGCGTTTAATCCTCGCAAAACACAAACAAAACAAAGGGTTAGTGTTTATGCAAAAGATTTAAAAATTCAACAGTATACATCTGAGAAAGATAGAGAAAGTAATCACCTGGAGCATACTAAGAATTGAGAGTATACTCGGTTCAGGTGGAGTAACGTATATTCTCAGATACGTTACAACAGTTGAAAGCTGCAAGAAAAAAACAAGCGTGTTAGTAACCCATTAAACGTTTTACAAAAGAATCAAAAGGGGATGTCTGAAAAGAAGAAACCAGAAAACTTATCTAAGGAAAGGGTCATCACCAAAGACTCGTCTTTAACTCTTGAAAAGACGAAACAGGTCAGATCTGAGACATGCAAAAGGAGTAAAGTGAACTTTAAGTTAAAACGACTCATGAATCATCAGTGGTGTCAGATCTATATAGATCGACCACATGCAAGTAGGTAGGAGACGAAATCTTAAGTTATCTCACAGAAAAGGTGGAGTCTGGTGGAGGAGCTCAACGGAGCTAAAGATCAGAAACCTGAAGAAGAGATACATGTTAGATCTAAGATCTAAGTAGATCGATAACATGCAGAAGTGTTTCAGAAGAGATTCTTACCTCGGGTTACTAAAGAGGTGGAGCTTGTTGTTTGAGCTGAGACAAAAGCTCACCACATGTCAGGAAGAACTTTTATCACCGGAGAAGACATGAAAAAACAGATCATAGAAGGATTAGTAAACCATCGAGAAAGATCTAACCTTTCGTCATAAATAATCTTAAATCATGTGGTTATGAACAGATTAGGGTTACCTAAGGATGGAAGGGGAGACGAATGATGGAAGGAACGGTGGAACTGATGGGAATCTCTCTTGCAGTGAACTTCGAATCCTTAACGGAGGAGAAGGTTCGAGAGGATAAGAGAGAAAAAGAGAGAGAGAAGTGAAGAGTCCAGAATTGACTTCTCGAGGAAGATAAAGAGGTTTTGTTCGTTGTTGTCGGCAAACGGGTTTCTCTAGTAAGTGGGCCAGCTGATGGGTTCATACCAAACTGGTGGAGATTTGTGGAGTTTGGGCTTCAACCACATCGACTGGGCCGAGAAGTGGAGATGGCATGGGCCGAGGAAGCCGAATGAAAGCCCACATGTATGTTCCCCTTTACATGTTGACATGTATATATATGTGTGTGTGTGTGTGTGTGTGTGTTATACAATTGTGATTAGGGTTTAACATAGATAAGGCAACAACAACACCAGATTACAAGCATAAGAAGATTATTCAACATGTCATTAAGCAAGAGAAAGGAGACAACAATAAAGATAAATAGCTTAAGCTTAAGTTTATTTGATCTATTAAGGTTGATTGTATTCTCTATCTACGTTGTGAAGATCTTATTGTAATCAAGCTATCAAGTACCCTAATTGGTTTAGATTGTAACTTTCTTTGATCTAGTGGATTTTGGGAGTAAGAGATCTCCCACGAGACGTACCGGTTAGAGGCCGGGAACTCGTTAAATTGCTTATGTATTTATTTACAAGTTATAGTTCTAAGTCAAACCGTTACTTGAATCCTAAGTAAACCTAAGTTTAAATCTCAACATAAATGAAGTAAACCTAAACATTTCTCTAAACCTAAACATTTCTCTAAACCTAAACATTTCTATAAACCTAAACATTTCTCTAAACCTAAACATTTCTCGTCCCCTTCTTATGCGAGTGTCAATTTCGGAGGACAGATGTTCGACATTCTCTATACATATGATGATGTCCACAATCACCGCCAAGGAAACTCCAAAAAATACCTCACACCACTTGGCTTGTAGATCAATTATATCTCTTTAAACATACGTTAATTACATGATTTCAATTTTTAACTTATCAAAATATTTTTTACAAAAATTTTAAATTATTTTTAAGAAATACTATACTAGACGACTTACAAGTAAGTCGTCCAGACGACTTATAATTAAGTCGTCTACACAGAAGACTTGCGGGGGTTAGAAACGGAAACAAAAATCGATTTTTTTGTTTGTTCACAAGGGGCTGGTTGTAATTTCAATCGTCTTTTAGGTTACTTTTGCATTTGATTCAAGTTTGGGTTTACTTTTGCAATTCAAATCAAGTTTTGGGTCAGTTTTGACAATTTTCCCTAAATAGAATAAGGTAAATAAACTGGAGTTCCAATACAAAAGCTCTGAATGAGTTTTTGATCTTCTTTTTAAACAATAACTAAAAGCTTCTGACAATGGTAAGTATTTGTGGGTAGTGTGTTGCCCAAACCATGGCAAAAAGACCTAAATACTAGGTATAAATTGGTTATAGGTAGTCTTGTAATCTATGTGGATCTTTTGGGCTTGAGTTGGTCTTGACTTTTTTTTTGTCAGCAGTTGGTCTTGACTAAAGTTGGCCCATCTACTCATGCGGGTGTCAAGCGACACTATGGAGGCAGTGTCGATCGACACTATGGAGGCAGTGTCGATCGACACTCTTCCTTAATCTCAACTCTCACTTCTAATTTCTTCAACAGCCACGAGTTTGCTCATCAATAATATTCAGAGTGCTCCATAATCTCCACATTGCTCCAAAAAATACATGGATCTGAAAAGACTCTAAAATAGACTGCATACACATATAATACTCTAAAATCACATATCTATGGGTGAAAACTATTAAAACCCATAGTATATCAATTCCTCCAGACTTAACATTTTGCTTGTCCTCAAGCAAAACATAGAATAGTCATGTGAAATAGGTTTGAAATCGCAGGGACTCACACAATTTTAAACTTACTATTATCACCTTTGCAATTTTGCAAGCCACATCGAATCAATGCCAACTTTAGAGGTACCTATGTACTCTACCTTAGCTTAGAAACCAAAACATTTTGCCAACAACTTGCTAATATTGTCTAACATAACCTTGTATTAACCTCATTTCTTACAATAAAAAAGTGCAGTCATTACAGGGAAAATTGCCCTCAGTGTGGTGAGCTGGAAAATGTGGTCCACTTGTTTCCTTATTTCCCATATGTGATGCAGGTTTGGGAGCTTTCACCCTTCAAGTCGACCTTGTACGTCATCTTCTTTACGTTTATGCACCAGGTCTTAGTGTATGCAAAGTCCATCACCTGTCTCCCATCAATTGGTCTCAACCATGACCTCCTCTCATGGATTTTCTGGCATCTCTGGATAGCCCAAAACAAGCTTCTTTTCAAACATAGAGGTTCACTTGCTCAAGAAACTATCACCAATGCTATCTGTGCAGCAAGAGAATGGCAAGGGCTCAGCATAAAGATCTCCATACTAGAAACCCACCATCCGACACAGTATCCCCTCCACTTTTTCTTACGTACGACACCATCCTCTGCAACTCAGATGCTTCGTGTGGGCCCATGACCTGCTCACTTCTGGACTAGGCTACTGTCTCGATTGGACAAGGGAATTAAGGCAATTTGGGGTTCAAAGAAGCTCAGTCACGTCAAATAGCCTTTGATGGCTGAAGAATTGGTGCTTCGTGAGACCGTCTCGGAGGCTAACTGAATATCCATCTCAAACATCTGGTTCCAATCCAACTCCCATGAGCTCATTAGAGCTATAAACTCAAAGTCATATCCGGTGGAGATTTTTGGAGTTCTCATGGATATCGAGTTTCTGTCTTCATCACGTTTTCTTTTATCGTAGAGAGCAAAATAGAGTAGCTGATTCCCTTGCAAAATCGGCTTTGGTGTTTTACTCTCCCATGTTGTACTTGTTGAGTTGAGGAATAAAGAAGCGGAGGTTTAAGAGGTGTTTTTATAAAGAGAAGACAAGAAAGGGTGGTGCAAAAATAGGACGGGTGTACGGAAAGTACAGACCGTACGGACTGTACGGCAGACCTTATCGATCACTCGACCACAACACTTTCCCATTCGACCCTTTAGCAAATTTTGGGATGTGCAAAAATAGGGTATGGACATGACTTGTTCCGTACACTTTTGTTACATTGTAAAAGGTGAAATGGGCAAAGTAAAAGACTTGAGGAAGAAAGCACTTGGTTGAAGAAGAAGGTTAGGTCCGAGAGCTACTGGTAGAAGGAGAGGCTTTGGTCTCGGACCATGCCCGTTTATGGATAAGGAAATGGCGCGTCTACACAGTTGGTGCAAGCTGGAAAGGCAAGAGCATCTGGTCCAAGATGCCAGTGGAATCAAGTGTGTATTGCCTTTTGTCCATTCATTTCAAACCAGATGCTCCTCCCCTCTTCACTTCACATGCTTAGTCCACTTTCTCTCTATTTCAAAAACCTTGTCAACCTCTCTATATATATTATATTTTCTTATGATTAATGAAAAGCAATGGAGTATATCCTCTCCATCTTCTCTTTATTCTCTCGGATCTTAATCCCTAAATCTCTCTAATCTCTCCAATCTCTATAATCTTTGAGTATAATCGATCCTTCTTAAAAATTTAACGGTATCAGAGCCAGGTTGCTCATAACTTGTGTTTGTTCTTTTCGAAATCTCTTTTGGAAGCTCAAGAACAAAAGCTTAAACTTTCTTTATGGCTAATAATACTCATAGTAACATCCAAGGAATTGGGAAAATCCGAATCCTAAATATGGATGGCTCTACAGTAATCCTAACTGGTGTTAGGTATATGCCAGGGATGAGCAGAAACTTGATTTCTTATGGAATGCTAGAGACTGCAGGATGTCGATATGAAGGGAAATATCTAATGGTCAATTTCTATAAGGATGAAAATACCATCAAGGGCTATACTACCTACAAGGAACCATATTGATAGGAGAGGCTAATCTTACACGAGTTGAAAGGAATATGACTAATGTTTGGCACTCACGGCTTGGTCATATGAGTCTGAAGAACATGTCTGAACTTGTCAAAAACGGATACATCATTGACAAGGAAGTGAAGGAGTTGGACTTTTGTGAACACTGCATAATTGTGAATTCACACAAGCAAACTTTCCCTAAATCTAAACATGTGACTAAAGGAATACTTGACTATGTTCATTCAGATCTCTGGGGGCCTCCTTGTACGCCAGACAGCCTTGTTCGGAGCAAGTATTTTGTAATGTTTATCGATGATTTTTCAAAGAAGGTCTGGATCTATTTCCTAAAATCTAAGGACAAAGTGTTTTCAAAGTTTAGGGAATGGAAGACTGAAGTTGAAACCAAGACTGAAAGAAAAATCAAATGCTTAAGGACAGATAATGGTCTTGAATTCTGTAACAAGCAGTTTGATGATTACTGCTAACAGGCTGGGATTAAAAGAAATAGGACTTGCACCTATACTCCTCAACAAAATGGAGTGTCAAAGATATTGAACTGAACCATAATGGATAAGGTAAGGTGTATGTTAACGGAGTCTGGTTTAGATCAAATTTTCTGGGCAGAGGCAGCTTCTACGGCCATCTACTTGATCAATCGATCACCAAACTCAACGTTAGGGTTTAAATTGCCAGAGGAAGTATGGTCGGGGATTAAACCATAGTTGGGACATCTTAGGACATTCGGGTGTTCTGCATTCGTTCACATAACCGAAGAAAAACAGGACCTATAGCTCTTAAACGAGTCTTTATGGGATATCCTATGGGTACTAAAGGGTATAGAGTTTGGATACCTCAAGAAGGACGATGCAGAACAAGCAGAAATGTGGTCTTTAACGAGGAAGAACTATACAAGGACACTATGGCTAAAGGAGAAGATAATCCTAAGAACACTAATGAGAGTAGTGATTAACGTGTAAAGAAAACTAAAAGAATGGTATCTTTCAGTGATGATTTGATCATGGGACCATCTCACTCTTCAGAGTCCGAAGTCCCATCTGATCAAGGTGGAGAAGAAGAATCATCAACAGAAAGCTCTAGTAGCTCTAGTGACCAAGAACATGATCTCGAAGTTGAGATTCAAAACACTGAAGATGTGCCTGACTCGTATATGATTGCACGAGATAGGGAAAGAAAAAGAAATATGAGGCCACCATCTCGATATGAGGATGGGAACTTTGTACCTTACACGCTGAATGTTCTCGAAGACTTGGAAATAGATGAACTTAAATCCTATTTGAATGCTATGAAAAGCAAAGAAAAGAAGAAGTGGAAAAAATAGCTGAGGAAGAAATGGAATCTCATAGAAAGAATCGAACGTGGGATCTCATTGAGAAACCACAAAATGCAAAGCTCATTGGATGCAGATGGATTTTCAAATTGAAACCGGGGATCCCAGGGGTTGAAGATGGGAGATATAAGGGAATATTGGTAGCTAAGGGCTATTTTCAAACCGAGGGAATTGACTATAACTAGATTTTCTCCCCGTTTGTGAAACATGTCTCTATAAGACTTATGCTATTAGTTGTGGTAAACCTAGACTACGAACTGGAACAAATGAATGTCAAGACGCCTTTCTTACATGGAAGCTTAGAGGAAAGGATTCTCATGACTCAACCTGAAGGTTTCATAAAACCAGGGACAGAGAACAAAGTATATATGTTAAGGAAGTCTCTGTATGGTTTGAAACAATCTCCAAGGAGATGGAATCAACGATTTGATATATTTATGAAGGATCAGTTTTTTGAACGAAGCAGTAAGGACCCGTGTGTATATATGAGGGATATTCAAACTGGAAAAGCAATCTATCAACTCTAATACGTTGATGACATGCTAATTACTTCAGGAAACAAGGATGTTATTAGAAACCTAAAGGACAAACTTAATAGCGAGTTTGAAATGAAGGATACGGGAAAGGCTTCTAGAATCTTGGGTATGGATATAATCAGAGACAGAGAGAAAGGAACGTTTATTTTATCCCAAGGGAAATACAAGGAAAAGGTCTTAAGGACGTTTGGAATGGAGGAAGCAAAAGTTGTGGTTACTCCTACAACAGCACAGTTTAAATTAAAGAGTCTAACAGAACAAGAATGGAAAGAAGAGGCACCACATATGGAAAGGATTCCTTATGCTAGTGTCGTGGGAAGTGTAATGTACGCTATGGTCGGTTCAAGACCAAACCTAGCATTTGCAGTAGGATATATTAGCCGCTTCATGAGTAAACCAAGAAGGGATCATTGGTCGGCAGTTAAGTGGGTTTTAAGTTACTTAAAGAGAGCAGTTAATTCGAATTTACAATTCAGGAAACATTCTACATTCAAATTGGAAGGTTTTTTAGACTCAGACTATGCTACAAATATGGACAGAAGACGTTCAGTTACAGTTATGTATTTCACATTGGAGGCAATACTATTTCATGGGAATCATGTTTACAATGAGTTGTTGCTCTATCTACTACAGAAGCAGAATACACGGCAATGAACGAAGCAGCTAAAGAGGCAATTTGGCTAAAAGGTCTATGTTCAGAATTGGGTTTTAAACAAGATAATATCAAACTCAATTGCGATTCACAAAGTGCCCTAACTCTAGCAAAGAATCCAGTTCATCATGAGCGAACTAAACACATAGACACCAAATTTCATTTCATATGAGACCTAGTGGCAGCAGGTGATATAAACCTAAGCAAGATACACACGAATGTAAACCCAGCAGACTTTCTAACAAAGACGGTACCTTGTCAGAAGTTCCAGCTTTGCTGTGAGCTTTTGAACATCCACTAAATATGGAGAGGAAGCTCCAGGTGATTAATGTTGACGCGTTTAATCCTCACAAAACACAAACAAAACAAAGGGTTAGTGTTTATGCAAAAGATTTAAAAATTCAACAGTAGACATCTGAGAAATATAGAGAAAGTAATCACCTGGAGCATACTAAGAATTGAGAGTATACCTGGAGCAAGAATATGGGATTATCAAGCTGAGATCCTTAGTTCTAATCCAAGTCCAGAGATCCTTGCCTCTAGTTCAGGGTCTACCATGGATATTGAGACAATTCCAGGGCCAACACCGGGAAGTCTACAAAGATTTTATCGTCTTTATGTATGCTTTGAATCGTTGCGAGAATCTTGGAGACAATTTTGTAGACCCATTATAGGATTAGATGGTACATTTCTCAAGTGGGATATCAAAGGAGTGTTGTTAGCTGCGGTTGGTAGAGATGGAGACAACAGGATATTTCCCATTGCATGGGCAGTTGTAGAAATGGAGAGTATTGACAATTGGGATTGGTTCGTCAAGCATATGAAAAATGATTTAAAACTTGAAGACGGAGGAAACATAACAATTATATCTGACAAGCATGTGGTTAGTATTTTTATTTTATTTTAAAGCTAAGGTAATAAGACTAACTGTAAGTTTATTTTTTAGGGTTTGTTGAATGCAGTTCAAAATAACCTTCCCGAGGCAGAACATCGTATGTGCGCAAAACACATTCTGAAAAACTGGAAGAAAAAAAACACTGATATAGAACTTGAGCGTATGTTTTGGAGAATAGCACGAAGTTATACAGTAGGTGATTTTGAAGATAATTTGGAAGAGTTGAGAAAATACAATCAAGGAGCCTTTGAGACATTGCAACGCACTCAGCCAAAGACATGGTCTCGTGCCTTCTTTAAGCTAGGGTCTTGCTGTAATGACAATTTGAATAACCTTTGTGAGTCTTTCAATAGAAGCATTAGTGATGCTAGGAGAAAGTCATTACTCGACATGTTAGAAGATATTAGAAGACAATGTATGCAGCGTAATGCAAAGAGATTAGTTGTTGCAAACAGGCTGAAGACTAAGTTTACTCCTAGAGCTCATGCTGAGATTGAGATTACTAGAGGGAAGGCCAAAGAATGCATTAGATACATGAGTACTGGATACGTGCATGAGATAGACTACCATGGTGTTGCTTATCGGGTTAATATGGCCTCAAGAACTTGTGGTTGTGTGATGTGGCAGTTGAATGGTATACCATGCATTCATGCCATGTGTGTTATCACAGCATTAAAGCTAAAGGCTGAGGACTATGTATCTGAGTACTACACTACGCAAAAGTGGCGACAAGCTTATGTTCGTGGTATCCAACCTGTTCAAGGTATGAAATTATGGCCAAGGTTAAACAGATTACCTGTCTTGCCACCGCCATCGAGATCAAACAATCGTGGTAGAGAGAGTACTCACGCTAGGCGTAAAGGTCCTTATGAATCTGCTTCTAATAAGGGAAAGTTAACCCGGGATGGTCGTATTCCAACATGCTCACGTTGTAAACAAGAAGGCCATAACAAAAGACGGTGCTCCAATTCACTTGTAGTTCTAGAGAAACGTCCAAGAGGTCGACCCAAAAAAAATCAGGTTATTATGTTTTGTTTACTTAGTTTCATTATTTACTTAACTGAGTTATATACGTGTTTTAACTTTTTCTATTTGGTTTGTATTACAGGACGGACAAACCTCACATAGTGGAGTTCTGCAGGGAAGAGAAAATGGTGGAGTTTAGCAAGAATGATATTTTTTTTCAGTTCTGTTTCTACATTTTAAAGTTCATTGTTGGGGGATTTTGTTTAATTTCTATTTTTATATTTATGAATAGCTTGTTCTGGTGTTGATACTTAATTTTATTTTGACATTTGTTTTGGGGTATTAGATGAATACATTTGCAAATTCTAGTCTGTATTTTTAGTTGCAGAGAAGGAGATTTTACAATAGAGCTACAACGAGATAATAAAATAATTTCTACTGGTAAACTATATGTTCAGATTCTAAGGTTCACATTGTTAATTAGAAGATTTGAGAAACAAAATATAAACTTAACGTTTTTTAGTTTATTAACGTGACACTTAACGGGAACTTAACATTGACGCTGAGAAGGTTAATATGAGTTGGTCAACTTAAGCTTCATGGTTTATTTGGAGAGAGAAGAGTTTGGTGGTTTTTTTAGCCAATGTTTGATACTTTAGGGTTTAATTGACCTTTTTCCCGTGTTATACGATTGTGATTAGGGTTTAACATAGATAAGGCAACAACAACAACACCAGATTACAAGCATAAGAAGATTATTCAACAAGTCATTAAGCAAGAGAAAGGAGACAACAATAAAGATAAATAGCTTAGGCTTAAGTCTATTTGATTTATTAAGGTTATTGTATTCTCTAGCTATGTTGTGAAGATCTTATTGTAATCAAGCTATCAAGTACCCTAATTGGTGTTATATTGTAACTCTCTTTGATCTAGTGAATTTTGGGAATAAGAGATCTCCCACGAGACATACTGGTCAGAGGCCTGAAACTCGTTAAATTGCTTGTGTCTTTGTTTATAAGTTATAGTTCTATGTCAAAAAGTTATTTGAATCCTACATAAAACTAAGTTAAATCTCTACATAAATGAGGTAAACCTAAACATTTCTCGTCACCTTCTTATGCGAGTGTCAATTTCGGAGGACAGATGTTCGACATTCTCTATACATCTGATGACGTCTACAATCACCGCCAAGGAAACTCCAACAAATACCTCACACCACTTGGCTTGTAGATCAATTAAATTTTTGGGTTTGTTTTTGTATCCATTTGGTTTTACTCTGAAAAAAAAGTTGCATACACTAGTGAAACTGAGCTAAAGGAATCCAACAAAATTAGTTCCAAATGATAAACGCAAGGTTTTAGGCAGGATTCTACTTGGAACTACAAATCAAACACAACACATAGTAAAATATCACTCGATCACATAGTTTGGAGCAACGGCCAAGATCCTCTCGTCTCTTTGGGAAGATTTTTTTCTTGTTTCTTCAGCTTCTGTGGCTTCTTGCTCATTGGCTAACACTATAAGGTGACCTTCTTTACATACCAAACTCTGTATATATATGTTCCGGTATTAGATAAAAACATAAAATTTGAACTGGTATTGAAGTAGAAAATCGTTGTGTTTACCTCAATGATGGCTCTGAGTTTCTTGATATCGAGCTTGACTTGCTCTTGCGAACTGTATTTCTTTTTCTCGTTCTGCTGGTCGATATACCATCGAATTAGCTCCTTTTGTCTCATTCCAGGCAATTCAGAACCTAATGGAGAAAGAGAGTTAATTTGTTTCAAGAGTTGAGGAGAGCAAGTAATGGTTGCGAGTGCTTACTGTCTTTGTTAACAGTTTCTTCATGTTGTCTAAGGCGAATGACTAAGGCCTGTGTGATTCTATCATATTCTTCCTCGCTAATCACCAGCTTTGGTGCTGCTGCACCATTGTCTGTTGATAATGCACCATGATGTTCGTTATGGTTCGTAAGTGACTCAGAGTAAAAGGAAGAGCATACACGGTGTTTAAGTACCTGCAGTAGCAGGAGCTGGCTCGGCTGCACCATTCTGTTGATCTTCATCTCCGTTCCCAGGATTTTCAGCGTCATCTGTGTCCTCCATGTTGTCACCGTTAGCATCTTGATACTCCGAAAGATCTATATCCCCTGACTCAACACTAGATAAGAGAAACCAATACGTTATGTTTTAAGATTTTGGTAGAAATCAAGAGATAAGTAAAGACAGAGAGGTTTGAGAGTTACCTGATAACTGAAGTCTTTAAAAGTCTGACAGCTAAAAGAACATCACTTGGTTTCACCTGAGAAAAACAAAAACAAAAAAAAAAATCCAGATAAAGCAAATTAAACTTGTGGTAAAATGAAAGAAACGAGACAATGGTTAGGGATAATCACCAGAGTTTCTAAATGACTCCTAGCAATGGCTTCTGAGAGCCTGATCAGTGCCTCTAGCTGCCTCACTGTCATTCGATATGCGACTCTTGTCCCAGGAGTTGTATCGCCTCTGCGTAGAGCAACATATGACTCGACCAGTAGCTTTCTTGCTTCTGGGCTTAGCTGCGGCAACACAGATCAAGATACAAAAAGATGTTAGCATCTTTAACAAAATAGCCTTTTGAAATCCAAACCATATTTCGGTTAGTAACAACCTTTGGCTTTAAGGTTTTCGCATATGCAATGTACCGCTTGAGTTGCACCGTAGTAAATTCCGGAGAAAGCGCGGCTTCGTGCTTCTGGTGAACACGCACGATATGATGGGCAATGTGGTAATCCGTTACCTCATCAGGGTCGTCAATCATAACGTACACAAGATCAAACCTCGAGAGAATGGCAGGTGGAAGGTTAACATTATACTGAAAACAGCATGATAAGACCACAATTAGAAATATACAACTTCCAAGAGAGTTCTTAAAGAAAGATAAAAATATATATATATATATATATAACTTTGGGGATAGCCTCACCTTCAGCGGTTTAGATTTATCATATCGCCCACCAACAGGATTAGCTGCTGCAAGAATTGATGTCCTAGCATTCAAGGTTGCTTGAATCCCAGCTTTCGTAATGCTTATTGTTTGTTGTTCCATGGCTTCATGAATAGCAACCTTTGTGCCCAAAAGAAACAGTAATCTCAATTAGCCATAGTTCAGGAAACTCAGTCCTCTGTACTGTAACAAGCAAATGATGATCACTTGCCTGATCTTTGATATCCATCTTGTCAAACTCGTCAATGCAACAAATTCCATTGTCAGCAAGCATTAAAGCACCAGCCTATTAAAGAACAAGATGGTATAAATTACAACAAACACAGAAGTCATCAAAGGAGGCTAGCACTTCATAGCGATCTACAAAGTTTAGGTTACTTCAACGTTTCATTGCAAGTAATCCAATAACAATGCACATACAAAGTTACCTCAATGCAGAATTCCCCAGTCTCAGGTTCTTTAGCCACAGTTGCAGTTAACCCAGCTGCAGAAGAAGACTTCCCAGATGTATACACAGATCTTGGTACAATGCCTGCAGTATATCTGCAAATATAAAACCAAAACTACGGTATCAGAATTCCGAAGAAGAAAAGAAGACGCTTTTGGATTTTCAGTGAGAATCAGTACTTGAGGAACTGGGATTTAGCACAGCTGGGATCCCCAACTATACAAACATTAATGTCTCCTCTAAGGTTGATGCCTTCATGAGTGGTTTTATGCACACCGCCTAAAAGCATAAGTAGAACTGCACGCTTGATGTCTTGATGACCAAACACGGTTGGTGCCATGCTTCCAACCAACTTATTGAAGTAATCAGGAGTGTTCCTCATCTGCTGAATTTCATCTAGCTCTTCTCCCTACCAAGTTTTAACAAGAACCAATTTCATTATTTGTAAATATAGTAAACATGTACGAGGTCACATAAGACAGAAAAATCAGGATTCCAAGGAACGATAGCCGTTTCAATTCATATATGTAAGCCTTACCGTGAACTGCTGCTGATCATCTTCGTTAGAATCATTTTGGCGGTTCCTCATGTCAGTGTTCCTGCTACCATCAGCAACCTGAAAAGAAAAAAAAACAAACATTGATACTGAATCCACATGTCTCACTTTAAGTTTTGATTTGACAGTTACTATAGTTGACAAACCTGAACTGAGTTTGCAATAAAGGCAAGCCGATACGAAAGATCTCTGACTCCCAGAGCCTTAAGACCTTTGACACCTTCATGTCCAGCAGTGGAGCTTTTCTGCTGAGATGAGTCTCGGCGGCATTCTGCTCTCTCTCCAGGTGCTGCCAACGCTGATATGTCAGGTATAACAACGACTGTTCCCGTAAAAATAACCCTGCGAGAACAAAACACAAAAGAAGGATTCAAAACGAATGCAACTCTTGGTCCTTATAAAGATGGGGAGATAAACTAGGGCAAGGGGAATTCTCACGTGTCACCCGCTCTGGCCTGTTCAACGATCTCATGACGCAGAATGACATCCAAAGACCGTGGCAAGGAACCAGCAGGTATCTCTTTAGAAGTCTCCTGCATCCTAACTCGCTGCCAATCGGCAAACTTGCTCTCTTGTCTAAGCAAGGCCCATCTTGCTCTGTTCAAACAAGTTGGGCTCACACAGATGGTAGGCTGTGACAATACCACGAATGACAAAAACAAATAGAAAAGTTAAAACAAAGACTTTGAAACTAACACTTCCCATAGAGTCTTTAAAAAAAGAAGCAAACATTAAAGTACCTGTGTGTACTTAAACTGTTGTTCAACGTTCTTAATAACGCTGCCACAATCCAAGCACTTGAAGGTACCGTAAAGAAGCTCAGGTCTGACTTCACTAGTTCGAGTAACCACACCAGTCACAGACACAAGCTTCCCAATTTCTGCAGTGGTTAGTTCCCTCAACCTGGAATGTTGGTAACAGAATCAATATCACAATCACCCACATACACTACTTTATTGTTTAAAATCATAAAATCTCAAGGTTTCAGTTACCTCTTGGTGAAAGGGAGGTTGTAGAAGGAGACATTGATATCTTTGTTTGGAGTCTCATCAGAAACGAAAGAAGGATTCATTTCAATCACAAACCTCTTACACGCATTCCTCAGATACGGTTCAAACCTAATCCAATCTCCAAACCCGAAATTAACAAAACTAGGGTTTGTATACAATATCCGCCATAAGAATAAAACACAAACCTGAGGTACTCGTCGGCGATGGCTTTCTGAAGAGCGTCATTGAAACCCATAACATGAGAGAAATCGATGTACATCATCGTCGACTCGCCGCCGCGGATTGCCTCAATCTCCGCCTCGTAGTACAGCTCCGGCTTGTTCGCATCCAATCGGAAACTAAAGCGACCAAATCGGAAGTTAATTTACAGTTAAAATCAGAGCCATACAAATCTGGGAACACACAACAAACAAACCTCTTGAGGAACTCTAAGAAGACGTTCTCGACTTGAATCGCTTGCTCGTCCATTACAAACCCACCAAACGCCTCCATTTTCCAGGAAAGTAAAAACCCTAAATTTCGTTTGAACAGAGAGAGAGAGAGAGTTAAAGGATGTTAAATGGATTCTCTCACTCACTACCGGGGTAAAGAACATTGTTGAGTGCCGTTGTGGCGGGAAATTAACTGGGCCTCTATATCATTTTCCCGCCAAATCTATTACGCACAATGGGCCTTGCTAACGAGCCCGTATTGGGCCTCATAGTAATATTATGGGCTTTGATTGCAAAAAAAATTAAGTGATGGAGTATTATCCAAGTGGCATGCGTTTCGAGGGCAATCTACTTTGGATGATGATTTGATTCGTCTTCTTCATTCAATTGAAACTAAATCTCCAGAGAGATGCAGAATCTGTGAAGAAGTGCTGTGTTAAGGATATAGAAGAGGAAAAATGGTGGCGGCTGCGACGCAGATATTTCAGTTACCGTTACAGTACTCTGTTTCTTCCGGCCAACGGAGTTATAACGGTGTTTGTTCCCCGTCTCCGGTTGTAGTCTGTAGGAGTAGTGGTCAGAGGAAGAACCGGAGAAGGTTCGGAAGAGTGGTAGCTCAGCAGGAGAAAGGAGACGCGGTGGAGATTCGAGTTCCGGTTCCGTTAACATTGGAGCAACAAGAGAAGGAGAAAGAAGATAGAGACGATGAAGATGAAGAAGGAGAAGAAGGAGAAATAGATCCTGAAGATCTTAAATACGTCAATGAGATCAAACGGGTTTGTATTCCCACATTTTTATTTACTGAAATTGTAAATAAGTGTAGCTAGTTCAACTGAAAAAAAAAACTATTGGCAAAATCCAAAGCTCACATGATCAAATGATGTTTAGGACGAAACTGATGTTATATGTTGTTGTTTCAGACATGATGTTACTTGCGTAACCTTTTTTAATTCAAGTCTCTTAATCTTGAATAAAGAAATGCAATCAGGTAATGAGAAAATTAAAATGTATTTTTTTTCTTTTTTTTTTTATGTGGCTAGGTATTGGAGCTACTCAGGAGGAACAGGGACATGATGTTCAATGAGGTAAATCAGTCGTTATGTTTCCTTTTGTATCAGAATTTGCTTTAAACAATCTTATGGCTCATGTAGAGCTGCGAGTTCTGGTTCTGTATTGGTTTTTTTTTTTGCATCGATGAGACAAAGGATGAGATATTATTAATAAGTCATGAAACTTCAAATCATAGGTCAAGCTGACCATAATGATAGAGGACCCAAGGGAACTGGAGAAAAGGAGACTGCTTGGAATAGAGGATGCAGATGCCCCTAGTAGGGAAGACTTAGCTGAAGCCTTGGAACAGGTCAAACTTTTCTCTCTTTCTTTCATTTAGTGAATTGTGAGGCGAATATATGCTAGTTTTAAAAGGAACGTATATATGGCTCAGATCTATGAGTATATATAAAATGCTGCTGTAAATCAGCCGCTATGTTCAGTGACTATGTGGAGTATGATTCTTTTTTTTTTTTGAATAAATTAGTATGATACTTTTTGGTACACAAATGCATATATATCTTTATACAGCAGTTACTTGGAAGCCTTGGTCAACAAACCTCTCTTGAGTTGCATTTTATCCTTAGTCTTGAATGGAACATTGTGCTGGTCTGTCCAACATCTAGGTTCAGTATGCAAAACTGTTTCAAGGCATATATGTGCTTGTAATATAAATCATAGTACTCTTCATGATATCAAGGTGTTGCTTAACGACCCCAAGTTAAGCAGCTTGTTTTTTTTAGTTACTTGGTGTAATCAAGTGGAAGCTTGGTGGATGCAATAAGTTTAGCATTAGTACCAATATCCTTAAGAATGTCTCGCTGTCTTACCACAGGTAAATGAAGGGAAAATCCCTAAAGATCGTCTCACTCTCCAGATGCTGTATGAGGAAATGATCCGTTGGCCAAATTTAGAGGTATCTCTTCTTTTAATCCTTCAGTTGTTTTGTCTATATGTGCCCATTGACAGTGGAAAACGACCACCGTTTCTCCTGAGACAATTCAAATCCATTATGCAACAACTGACATAAGATTTTCAAGCTGGTACAAGTCATATAGACTAAAATTCATGAGACATGCATGGTAACATACTTGGTGCATTAAATTTATCGATAGCTCTTCCACAAGAAACCCAGATACATGCAATTGACTAGGCATGAAGGTATCCTTTAAGAAACACAGAAAGCCTATTGTATTGGATGCTCTAACCCCAAGGGGTAATGTGCATATTGGTACATGACCTTCCAAATCTGTTTTATTTGATGGCTACATCGTTCCTCAATTGTAATTGGAAGAGTATCCCTTTTTGTTTGTGTAACTCTCTGGTGACCGCTAATATACATTTACTTAGTTAGCTGCGTACAACTCTGTTTCAGCACCTTTATCTTAACCCTTTTCTTATGTATCTGATAAGGTTGAGGTTTCGAAGAAGCAGCGAGCAAAATCTTTGTATGCGAAATCCACAGACACCGGAATAGACCCAAAAGAGGCAGCCAAGAGACTCAACCTAGAGTGGGATTCAGCTGCTGCGATTGAAGTAGCAGATGACGATGATGATGACACTGGAGTAGCCAAGAAAGCGATGGTTTGTTTTCAAAACTTTCACAGAGTTGTGGTTTTACCTTAAAATTATTACTCTTTCTTCCTACATTGCTGTGTTTTTCTATTTAAAACCTTGGGATCTGATTGATATTTTCTCTTGCCTTTGTTCTTAATCTATTGCAGGGTTATGGAGCTTTGTACTTAGTCTCATCTTTTCCAGTTATCATCGGGATCTCGGTTGTGTTAATCTTGTTTTACAATTCCCTTCAGTAGATTCCAAAACGTTTTCGTTTTTTCACATACACCAATGACCCATCAGGGATGTTTTGTAACATAAGATTATGAAATGAATATCATCAATATTATTTAATCGTCTTCTTCCCTAATCAACGGCTTGTGGGTCTGCACAACTTCGGTTCCAAATCTTTGGGTAATATTAAAATAAGTCTGGTTCGTGCGTGCATATCTATCTTTGTCAGATCCTGTCTCAATCTTGGGCATGGTCTCCTGTAATAATGTTTAAACTTATCTATTTATGTACTATTGTAATAAAGTCAATAACCTTTGGCTGAGATTAATACGCAGGTAAGAGGAAAAGCTGGACGTGCAAATCATGATCAAGTGTTAACCACCATTAGCCACCAAACGTGCAGTCCATGCTTACTTAGTGTATAAGTACCCATCATCTCTTTAGCCTCTTAAGACGTAGCCATTGTCATTTCTCATCTTACTAGTTAAGTCATTTTTTTAGGCCGAAACAATAAAAAGAACCAATGGCGGCTGCAGTTCTAATGCCAACGATAAGCTTCAGAGACGGGAGTATTCATGAGGACTGGCAAGTTCTAGGCAGAGACGAGCCGAAGAAGAAGATTCTGGTCAAGCAAACGAGTATGAGGCTTTCCGAGAGAGAGATATCGATGGACCCCAAGTCAGTCAAGTCGTTGTCTCTGTCCCCGTCCTTAAGAAGGAACGAGAGCTTCGATATGATGTTATTACCGGCGATGTCACCTCCTAGAGACTTAGATGCGCCAATGCCTCTTCCTTTGCAGCCTGTGAGGACTAAGTTTGTGAGCCGTAGCCTCCCAAACTCAACCACCAATTCTCCTAAACAACGTTCGGGTTTAATGCGTGCGCTCAAAGGCAAGGAACAAGACTCGTCTTCTTCGGCTTCATTGAAAAGAAGCAAATCTTGTGGATCTACGAGCAAGAGACTGTCTCTCCGAAACTCTTTCTTCGTCAAAACTGAATCGAACAAGAGCATCAACAATAACAATACTTTAGAAGATGGGTTCAAATGCAACGCTCTGTGTTTGTACCTCCCCGGTTTTGGTAAAGCAAAACCGGTAAGATTATCAAGGAGAGACGATTCTTCTTCCTCCTTCACCCGAACCACCACCACGACAACATCGTCATCATCGTCCGTTACCGTTTCAAGAACCGTCTCGATCAGAGAAACCACCACAACCACCACATTGATCTCAGCTCGAGCTTCAATGGAGAAATTCGACTGCAACTCATACGCTTCGGAGTCAGGAGGAGATGAAGGAGGTGGTCACTTATTCGACTTGCCCTCCGAGCTAATCAAAAGCGGTTCGGGCAAAAACGACCACGACGATCCGGTTTCAGCGGCTTTCGTGTTCGACAAGGAACCTGCTGAGAAAGAGATCAAAGGGGTTTTAAAGATGTCTGGCTCTAAAAACAGAAGATCGATGGAGTCTTCGCTTCGTCAGGTTCGATTCTCCACGACGTCGCCGGTTTCTTACCCGACCTCACCGGCCATCTCACCACGGTTGCTAGAAGCCAACAAGAATCTCAATGCTTTCTTGGAAGCTCAACCCGTTTGAATGATAGTTGAGTAACTTTTAACTACAATATAAGATGTAATATACAGAAGTCTTGTTATTTTTTCTTTGGTAATAGTTTTCCAATAAATAAATATATTTTAAAATTAGAATTGAGTGATTTAAATACAAGATTTAAGACACAATCTCGTACTAAATTAGTTGTATTTTAGAGAAGTATGTTTGTCGTCTTTTATAACAAGAAATATTTTTTTTTGCATTATCAGATTCTGGATGAATCATGTAGGATACTTATTGATATAAATGGAAACTGTAAACTCGCGAGAATATAAGGGCATCTCAACGAAAATTTTTAAAGGGAAATTCTTAAGAAAAAAATAACTAAATAATCAGTGAATTTTACTAAAAATTAAAGATTTGGTCTTAAAAATTAGTACTAAATAAGGACTAGTTCTTAGTGAATCTTTGCACTGTTTGCGGATCCCTGCAACACATAGTGGTCCGCGATTAGTTAATATTTTTCTAAAAATCTGAAGAAAAAGAAAAAATTAAAAAAGAAATTTTAAGTACTTCCATGGTGGGTTTCACCATTAAAGATGCTCTACCAACTACAGAGATCATCTAGTTCGGCTACCTTTCTTATTAAATGTGTGTTCCGACAACTTGGAACGTATTAAATGAATATAAACCCATCCATTACAATCAATATTATGGCATAGTTTAAGTAATTTAAAATAAATAAATTAGTAATTTGTGAATTGATATTAATGTGGGAATGGTAGGGTTCGTGAACGTGCTAAAATTTTTGTTTCAACATGTCTTGTTTCATGTACATTTAATGCGGAACCGTCGGTGCACATTCCCTTGTTTATGTTTGTTCTTCTTTTATTTGCAATCTGTTAAAGAAGCCGTGAAAAGAATAGTGGATGGCACCGTATTCGTTGATATTAATAAAAGATGTGGGCTTTACTGTCACTATTTTTACAGTAACTCAAACTTTTTACTTCTATATAAAGGGATATTGTGTTCGACGAAATAAACATACCATCTTTCTTCTTCTCTCTTATACAAGTATTATCTCTCTTCTACGGGTATAAAATTTTGCCTTTATTCAAATTTCGAGATACTATAAATTTGTAAGTTATTTTGCATGCAGAAGCACTTATTCGGATTAGACCAAGTGCATACCATAAGTATTCCCCATTATAATTAGCGTTTGGTCGAGAACCAAACATTTCTCATTTAAGAATCTTTGGTTGTGCGGTATATGTGCCTATAGCACCACCACAACGCACAAAAATTGGACCACAAAGGAGATTAGGAATATATGTTGGTTGTGATTCACCATCAATTATACGATACTTAGAACCACAGACTGGTGACGTCTTTACGGCACGTTTTGCCGACTGTCATTTTGATGAAAAGATATTCCCAGTTCTAGGGGGAGAAAACAAAAATATAGGAAATGATATCAAATGGAGTGTACCTTCGTTGTTATATCTTGATCCTCCTACTAAAGAGTCAGAATTAGAAGTTCGGCGAATTATGCATCTATAGAGTATAGCGAATCAGCTACCTGATGCATTTGCGGATACCAAGACGATAACTAAATCTCATATACCAGCTGCCAACGCTCCTGCTTGTATCAAAGTATTAAATGATCAAGGAAAAGCAGATGATACACGTGAGTCTAAAACACGCTTAAAGCGTGGAAGACCTGTTGGTTCTAAGAATAAAAATCCTAGAAAACAAAAGGATATTGAAATAAGCGAAACGCCCAAAATAGCAGATAGTATTTTGGAAGAAACAAATGATGAGAATACTGACAAAGTTGGGCATTATGAATCAGAAATGAATCATGAGATTTCTATCAACTACATCCATAATAAGAAGATATGGAATAGAAATGAGCAGGATGATGTTGATAATGCTTTCTCATATATGGTGTCAAGTGAGATAAATGAGGAAATCGAAGATCCAGAACCAAAATCTGTCTTCGAATGTCAAAAGAGACATGATTGGAAACAATGGAAAAATGCAATACAAACCGAACTCGATTCGCTTAATAAACGAGAAGTATTTGGATCTATTGTGCTCACACCTGTAGATGTAAGACCAGTTGGATACAAATGGGTTTTCGTTCGAAAGAGAAATGAGAAAAATGAGGTTACAAGATACAAAGCTCGTCTAGTGGCCCAAGGTTTTTCGCAAAGACCTGGAATCGATTATGAAGAAACATATTCTCCTGTTATGGATGCAATCACTTTTAGATTCCTGATGAGCCTTGCAGCTGATAAAGATCTCGAGATGCGTCTTATGGATGTCGTTACCACATATCTATATGGATCATTAGATACTGATATCTACATGAAAATTCCTGATGGGTTTAAAATGCCAGAAGCATTAAGTTCCAAACCGAAAGATTTATGTGCAATAAAATTGCAAAGATCGTTATATGGGTTAAAACAATCTGGGCGTATGTGGTATAATCGTCTCAGTGAACATTTAACAAAAGAAGGATATGTGAACGATCCTATATGCCCATGCGTTTTCATCAAGAAAACAACATCCGGTTTCGTGATAATCGCTGTATATGTTGATGATCTTAATATTATTGGAACCCAAAGGGAGATCCAAAAGGCATCAGATTACCTGAAAGGAGAATTTGAGATGAAAGATCTCGGACAGACAAAGTATTGTCTTGGCCTACAAATTGAACATTCTGAAAATGGTATATTTGTGCATCAATCCACTTACACTAAAAGAGTGTTGAAACGCTTTAACATGGATAAATCAACTCCTCTTAGCACTCTGATGGTCGTTAGATCACTCAATATTGAGAATGATATCTTTCGACCATCTGCAGAAAATGAAGAGATACTTGGTCCTGAAGTACCATATCTAAGTGCAATCGGAGCGCTGATGTACCTTGCAAATTGTACACGATCTGATATATCATTTGCTGTTAATCTGTTAGCAAGATTCAGTTCTTCTCCTACACGAAGACATTGGAATGAAATTAAACATGTCTTTCGTTATCTCTAAGGGACCATTGACTTAGGCTTATTTTATCCTAAAAATTCAAAAGGTCAAATGGTTGGTTTTGCAGATGCAAGATATCTATCAGATCCACACAAAGCTCGATCGCAAACAGGATACGTTTTCACGATCGGAGGCACTGCTATATCTTGGCGTTCCCAGAAACAAACACTTGTGGCGACCTCATCAAATCATGCGGAGATAATCGCACTCCATGAAGCAAGTAGAGAATGTGTATGGCTAAGGTCAATAAGCCAACACATATGTTCAAGTAGTGGGATTGACAAAAATATGGAGTCAACTGTTATATATGAAGATAATGCAGCATGTGTTGCTCAAACGAAAGAAGGATATATCAAAAGCGATAGAACCAAACACATACCTCCGAAGTTCTTCTCATACACTCAAGAACTGGAGAAGAATAAAGAGATTGAAGTCAGATATGTTCGATCATGCGACAATGCAGCTGACCTCTTCACAAAATCACTTCCAACCTCAGTTTTCAGGAAACATGTCCATAACATTGGAATGCGTCATCAGAAGGATCTATGACTGCTCATTCGAGGGGGAGCTTACGTGATTGTACTCTTTTTACCTTACTATGGTTTTCCTACAGGGTTTTTCTAGAAAGGTTTTTAACGAGGCAACAAACACGTTAAGCAAGAAATAATAGTGACATCGGTTCCCAAGGGGGAGTGTTAAAGAAGCCGTGAAAGGAATAGTGGATGGCACCGCATTCGTTGATATTAATAAAAGATGTGGGCCCCACTGTCACTATTTGCATATTAACTCAAACTTTTTACTTCTATATAAAGGGATGTTGTGTTCGAAGAAATAAACACACCATCTTTCTTCTTCTCTCTTGTACAAGTATTATCTCTTTTCTAAGGGTATAAAATTTTGTCTTTATTCAAATTTCGAGATAATATAAATTTGTAAGTTATTTCATAACACAATCTTTTGTTTCTGCTTTTGTTTTTATGTAGTTAACTTTGATGTTAATTGAAGTGAAAATGACTAAATGAATAATTGTTGTCGTTGTTAGAAGATTTGTTGATTGGAAATAATTTTGTATGATTGTTGAGCATTTGGCATTGGCAGTGAGAGACTTTCCAGCCTTTACGACAATTAACAACCACGAAACTTAGCAGGACCCTCTCCGTGGGGACCTGGGGTCACCTCACAGTAGGGGTGGGCACAAGCCAAGTACTTACCATTTTTGGCGTACTTGGTACTTGACTTGACTTGTTCGAGTAATGAAATTTTAGACTTGTACTTGGTTTACTAAAAACGAGTACTTGCACTTTCAAGTACTTGCTAAAATTTGATATACTTGCAAATACTTGCAAGTACTTATCATGTTTTACTATTTACTATTTCTAAATTAGTTTATAAATTATCGATAAGTTATTTAATATTTTATCTACTTAAACCGTGCATATGAGTTTAAAAAATTTAGTGAGTTATAATTCTAAGCTAAACAATTTTTAATAGAAAATATTTCTTTACTTTTCATATGTTTTAAGTCTAATATATGATATATAAAATAAAATAAAAACTATAAAATAATTTTATAATATATCATTTTAATCTATTTCTTGTATAAACAAATAATTTGATTCTAATTTAGAGATATTTTTGTCCACAAGTAAAAACGGGTAGTAAATCAGGTAATAAGTCACGAGTAACAAGCTAACAACGCCAAGTAGTTGTTTTTGTTTTAGTACTTGATACTTGTCTTGTACTTGCAAGTAATTGAAATAAACGACTTGATACTCGACTTGCACAAAACGAGTACTCGACTTTAAGAGCCAAGTACGAATCAAGTAGCGAGTACAAGCCGAGTAGCAAGTAATCGTGCCCATCCCTACCTCACAGTTGTGTGTTTCCAATTTTTTGGTGATAATAACAAAATAAAAAGGTTAAAATAAACAAAAGAGTTTAGTGTGTAATTTGGTTTTTTGAACTAGTGAGAGTTTTTTTTATCAAAAAGAAAAAAAAGAACTAGTGATAATATAAGTTTAATTTATTTAACTACTGACAATTTCAATTTGTTAAATCGAATGGAATTTAACTCGTTATTATATTTACTATAACATATATATATTCTCAATACAAATATTTGAGTTTTTATTATATTTTTTTATCACTCAGTTCTAAGGAAGAAAAAGTGGAAACTTTTAATTAATTAACACGACAAAGATCCATTGAAGACCACAACTACTTTCACTAATACTTATAAAGTAATAATTAAAGAGACCACTTTTCCAAATAAAAATAACCAAAAGTATTACAAATCCCATAACAGAGATGCTTATATACCAAGTGACTCTGAGCTGTATGATTCTATAAACCCCATTTTATAATACAAGAAAAGAATACTACCAAAAAAGAAAGTAAAACTCTATAGAAAATATTACATTCGCCTAAATTACCTTTGGAGATTTAAGTTACAGTGCAAAAGTGAATAATAACGTCACTTCTAACGACTCCACTTTCGTTTTCACTGCCGTGTCCTAAGCAACCGATCTCCAATCTTTCTAATCTCAAACGTCTTAACCGCAAGGCCAATATCACGCATGGTGGTATCAAGAACGTAAGGATTGTTATCAAACATGATGCGTGTCCCGTTAAAAAGATGACGGCAAGGCTCACGACGCTGCGAGATTGAGCCGTGGTAGTGAAAATAGCGGATTAAACTTCCCGCTCTGTGGTATGTCTTCCCTTGTAGATTCTGCGACATGTGAACTCCCGTCGCAAATACGTTACGCGGTTGAACCGCATATTTCCTGTCCCGTCGTGGGACTTTCTTCACATCTCTATACGCCAGTTTCTCAAATCCCCATTTTCTGAAGAACACACACAATCACATTATCAAACATCCAAAAACTACAATCCAATTTATAGAAATGAGTGAAATCACGGAGAATGAAAATAAATCTCAATCAATAATATGTCCTCATCCAAATTACATTAACTATTCAATCTTCCATTGACTCATCTATGCCTGCTGAAATTAACCTAACCAAAAAATTTGATTTAGCTCCGGTTAAGAGTTTAGCATATTTTTCAAAAACCAGTTATTGGTTTAGTTAGGTACAGTAGTTAGTTAGCAAAGAAAAATACAAACCAGCATACATATTTTATACTAAACCAAAACTGAACCCATATCCAAATTAAAAATTACCCAATTTTAACCAAAATTAATCGTATTTCTAACCAAATTAAAATTATCTAAACAAAAAGCAATACATATGGTTTAATTAGGTATAACAAAACCGAACTAAACCGAAATATTTCTGATTCAATTTTGTAAGTTTTTAATGTGAAGCAAACTAACCAGAAAACAAACTATCCGAACTACAATCCAACTCGCAGGCCTAAACTCATAAAGCAAATCTCGAGTTAGTTTTTGCAGATCTGAATCATTGAAAACAACTCTCACCCACATGGACCACCGTTCAAAACACTAAAAAAGCATGCAGCCAAAAAAGAAAAGCTCTTTTCACAGACAAAATGTTGACAGCATCAGATGCTACTTTAACCAAATCAGTGATTGGTTCCACATGTTTAAACCACACATGGGTTGTTTAAAACTCAATCAACAAACCAGCCAAAACCAAGATATTTCAATCCCGGTTTAAAAACATTACCAAACATTTACATACCTGTAAGTTCTCGCCGGACCGTCGCCGGAGAAACAGAGCTGACTGCTCATAGGCACCTGTTCTATAGTAAACTGAGAATATTCCTCTAAAGATTCCATCACCGACGAGATCGTATTCTTCGGAGGAATATAGATGAATTCATCAACATCGAAGAAGAAGATCCACTTTGCATCGAATCTGTACCTATGCAAACAATCATTCACCACCATGAACTGATTATGATAGTAACCATCGAAACGTTCTTGATCTCTGATATCGTGTAACGTCACCCTCCCGAGCTCAATCCATGGCCGTAGTACCTCGAGCAGTTCCTCTTCAACCCCTCCGGCGTCGTGAAGAACGAAATGAGATTTCTCTCCGAAGAATCTCGCGTGGTAAGCGATCCATTCCCTCACTCGCTGCGGGCTTAGGTTTCCGTACAGAGACGAGCCGCAGTAGAGGTAATCGTATTTCTCGCGGCGGCGGTTGGTGTCGTAGAGATCGAAATCGACGGCGTTTGGGGTTTCGGTGAGCACTGGAATCGAATCTGTGACGTTCCGATCTGCGTCTCCGGTGGTGGCGTGAAGGAGAAGAGTCCCGCCGGAGTTTTTAGGGTTTACGGTCGCCGGGAATGTGCAGTTGACGACGACGGTTGTGTATACTCGGCCGTATCCCCAATCGGTTAAGATTTTATTACCGTCGGTTAAGACCCGGTTCTCTGACTGGTTAAGTGGGACCCACTCGCAACGGTAAGACGGATGCGCGTAGACGTGAAGTGGCTTCGAGGATAAGCCGATAACGGCGAAAGTGTTGTCGCCGCCTCTGTAAGCGTTCATTAACACGAAGTTGTAAGCCGCCCAGCCGTAACCAGTAAACGACCGTTTGATGACGCCGTTATTCAACACCGGCTTCTGTTTGATCTCGCCGTTATCCACTACCGCGTTGTCAGTAAACGGCCGTTTTATATTGCCGTTATTCAACAGCGTCATCTGTTTGACATCGCCGTTATCCACTAGTGCGTTGTCAGTAAACTGCCGTTTTAAAACGCCGTTATCTGATTCAGGGTTCTGTACAACGACGGCGAGGGAAGTGGAATTAACGGCGTCTGAAGCGGCGATGCGTGAGATGCAGAATCTGAGTTCGGAGGCGGAGATGGAGAAAGAAGAAGGTATGAAAGGGAGAAGAGTAGCTAAAGTGCAGAGAACGAGTAACGCCATTAGAATGAGCTTGAGCTCGGCGGAGAAGTTCCATAAGAAACAAATTAGAAGGTTTTTATTATCCTTAGTGTGTTGGTCTTTCTCTTTCGCCATTTTCGAGGGTTCTTCTCCCTACTGATGAAGAAGAAGACGAATCAGAACGTACGAAACGATGAAAAAGTAGCACAGAGAGAACGAGAGGAAGATAAAGAAGAATTGAATAGAAAATGAAGAAGAGTTCTGCTTATAAATTACTTATTTATTTTATACATGTATGATAATATATCATTTATTCATATCGATTAACTTGTTTTTAAACCACCCCAAAATTGTATAATGTCTTTCTTTTTTCATGTTACTAATTATTTACAGAGAAATACCGTAATATAAATTCAAAAAAAATTTGTCATCAAAATAACTTTAAAAAAAAATAAAAAAAATAATTTTATTAAAGATGTAAATATACATTTATACTCTTGAGTTAATTAATCTAAATTTAGAATTTAGAGTTAAGAGGTGGGTTTTTGGAGATGAAACTTAAAATTTTTAAAAAATATTAATTTTTAAAAAATAAAAAAAAAATTATTTTAATCTTTTTTTTCTTTAAAATATATTTTTATGACAAAAACTTAAAAAAAAAATTATTTGAAAAATTGACTTTATTTATATATATATATGTCATTTATCATTAAAAACTAAAGCAATTATGTGATTTATTTATGTGTTTTAGCCGAATATATAAAGTCCTCAAATATAAATTCTTTTGAGGAACCTTTTCGAATTTTTAAATACTTATAGAAAATGTACATGTGCTAAACAGTTATTTATTAATGAAATGAAATAAAGTAAAATTATTAGCAACCAAAATGAGTTGGATTGGAGAATTAAAGGGTTCATAGCTTTTTCCCAACGGATTTTGTCGTCTTTGCATTTTTCACATGCCCACTGCTTTACTTTTATTTACGCTATTAGATCAATCCTCTAGTGTTCCAAAAAAAAAAAAAGATCAATCATCTAGTTTCTCTGGTTTTAACTTACAGCCTCATGGATATCAATCAGTTTATCATCGACCTTGTAAATAGTATGCGAAAGTTTGTAACACAGTTAGTAAGAATTCTACCTGGTGATTCTTCTCTCTCTGAATCAATTTCGTAAATAAGTTACTCTTAGAGGTCACAAGAACCTCAATAATACACACATCACAAATTTAAAAAAAATGTCTTTATATATACGTAAATATGGAAAATAAAATTAGAAAATGTATAGTTGTAGACTTTTAAAGGACTTGCTTTATTGTTTCCTCTACCGACGCATGGGAGTTCACTCTATGCCAACATTATATTATTGATTGCAAGAACTTATCATATCATATGAATAAAATAAGACCTCCTATCTGGTAATATTGGTTTGACACGTGGCAGTTTATAGACCTGCCATGTATATAATTATTCTTCTTCTCCAACGTCTTTGAATTATTACTACTTCTTTATTTGTTTACTTTTGGCTTAGAAGCTTAGCAAACGGTCGAAAAAAGCAGGCTATGGTTTCAGAATCTCTAAGACTTATCATTATCCTTCCTTTACGTATAAATAAATATTTTATCTTCTTTTTAAAGTAATTTTAAGTTTACCACAGTACCTTTCATATGTTTACTTTAATTAATAGATCATTTTACAAATACTAGTGATTACTTGTGCATATACGAAGAAAGAAATTTTATATACTAGAATACTAATTTTAATTCAACCTCATAGCTATCCAAACGTATAGTAAAGCTGATTAGTATATATCTATTTAATTTACATTAGAATTCAGTAATATTATCCAGATGTTATAATTTATTATCCAACTTAGATATAAAAAATTATATTTTTAAAATGATGTGATCAAATAACATTTGATATTCACGCTTGCACGGAATGAACTGTAATTATGTATACAAATTATTTATATATATTATTATTTATTTTGTGTTCATTTACGTATTATAAAACAATACATATATTGAGTAACTGAGAAGTGAATAACTATTACATATATAATTTAATTGGAGTAAGCACATAAATAAAAGAAATCCCTCTTTTTATTTATAATGTTTTATTGGTAAAAAATAAAATAATCATTTATTTATTTTATATGGTATATAATTAAAATTAAATGATATTAACAAATATATAGTATATTCTAATATGAATATTTATTAATTGATGCTTCGTAGTCATATGATTTATTAACATTTTTATATTTGCTATAATAAAAATGTATTTCTACTAATATAAATATTTATTAATTGAGTTACTCTACTTAATCAAAATTCTGAAATTAATATATATATATATATATATATATATAATTTGAATATATTTAAATGAGATTTCATAAGCTTTCTCTTTCTTTGCTCTGTTCTCTCACATCTATGTTTTACCGAACAAGAGATGAGACAAACTCTTTGTATGATATTATGATATTTCTATTATGGAAAGATCTTCTCATATTATTATGTACGATGAATTACAGTATATATAGATATTGCAGTAGGGTTTGGAGTTATATTATTTACAACATAGTCCTTAATCTATTCTATCTCTTATACCCTCCCTCAAGATGGAGGCAGTTGCTTGACTCCAATCTTGTTCTTCAGTTCAAGGAAACGAGGACGAGGCAGCGGTTTGGTGAGGGAGTCGGCGAGTTGATCTTTTGTGTTGACATGTTGTACTCGCAATGCTCCTGTTTGTATGTTGCCACGCACAAAATGATAATCTAGAGCAACATGTTTCATTCTCGAATGAAACACAGGGTTCGCACACAAGTAGGTAGCTCCAATGTTATCGCAATATATAACTGGTGATGTCTGCAGGTTAATGCCAATCTCAGAGAGTAAGGAGCAGATCCAGCGCAGTTCGGAGGCTGTGTTTGCGACGGCACGATATTCAGCTTCAGTTGAGGAACGAGCAACACTCCGTTGTTTCTGGGACGACCAAGATATAGGACTACCGCCGATGTAAATAACATAGGCATTGGTGGAAATGAAGTCGTCAATGTCACCTGCCCAATCTGCATCGGAGAAAGCATGGACAGATAGAGGAGTTTTGGAGCTGAGAAAGATACCATGTGAAGCAGTGCCAGCAAGATATCGCAGTACCCGTTTGATGGCTTGCCAATGGAGATCAGTTGGTCTATGCATATATTGTGATAGACGATTCACCGCGAAGGCTATGTCAGGCCGAGTTAAGGACAGGTATTGAAGGCTGCCAAGTACCATACGATATTCTTTTGGGTCCTTTAGAGCTGTGCCGGAGAGCAGTGAGAGCCGCGGTGTGGATTGCATAGGTGTGTGTACTGGTTTGGTGTTGCTCATGTTTAGTTTGTCCAGAAGATCAGTAATGTACTTCTTCTGCATCAAGTGAAGGCCAGATGGAGTACGAGTGGCTTCTATACCCAGAAAGTAGCGAAGAGGACCAAGGTCCTTCAGTGAGAAACGTGAGCTGAGGGCGGAGTTGAATGCTGCGACCAGCGCTGAATCACCTGCAACAAGGATGTCGTCAACGTAAACCAGTACATAAATACATTCCGAGCCCCGTTTGTAAATGAAGAGGGAAGTGTCTGCGAGCGAGTTTCAAAATCCCATGGCTTGTAGGTATTTCCGCAGCTCAGTATACCAGGCACGTGGTGCTTGTTTGAGTCCATATAAGGCTTTGTTCAAGCGGCAGACATGATGTGGGCGATCTTTATCAACGAACCCCAGAGGTTGAGTAACATACACTTCATCCTGGAGGGTTCCTTGGAGGAACGCATGGTTGATATCAAGTTGATGTATACTCCAGTTCTTTTTGACCGCAACATCTAGAACCAGTCGTATAGTCGTAGGCTTGATAACGGGACTGTAAGTCTCTGAGTAGTCAAGACCATACTGCTGATTAAATCCTCTTGCGACTAGCCTCGCCTTGTACCTTTCAATAGAACCATCAGCACGATATTTTACAGTAAAAATCCACTTACAAGAGATGACATTTTGCGCCATGCCCGGTGGGGTGAGATCCCAAGTGCGATGTTTGATTTGAGCATTTATTTCCTCAATCATCGCGTTACACCAGTTAGGGTCTTTGAGAGCCTCTGCCACTGAGGTTGGGATTTTTATGGTTGGTTTTGTGGTTTGGGCCATGAGGTTGAGTTTCTTGTTGGGTTTTTGGATTTTGTTTTTAGCTCTTGTTCGCATGGGATGGTTGTTTTGTGGTTGAGCAGGTTCGGGATTAGGAACTGGTGATGGTTGAGGTTGTGAGTGTGGTGGTGAGTTTTGGTGAGAAGGAGAGAGAGGCACGGTGGATGGGTTGGGATGTGAGAGATCAGTGTCGGGCTGGTGTTGTGGAGAAGAAGACGATGAAGGTGGCAGAGGCTGTGTCATTGCCGGCTGAGTAGGCGCTGTAGATGGTGGTGGTGAAGGAGTCGCAGTACACGGGGGAGACGAGGAATGAGCTCTCGAAGGCAGGACGATGTGTGGCGGTCTTGAACTTGGGTTAACATCCATCTCTGTGTGTAGGCGATCATCTGAAGCAGTAGCAGTAGCAAATGGGAACTCTGCTTCGTTGAACTTGACATGTCTCGACGTATACATTCTTCCTGTCTGGTTGTCATAACATAAGTACGCACTTTGCGTAAGAGAATATCCCATGAAGACACATCTTGTGGAACGATCCTCGAGTTTATGTGCTGTGTAGGGGCGCAACCATGGATAACACGAACAACCAAACACGCGTAGCTTCATATAATTAGGAGGTTGTTGAAAAAGCTTCGCATAAGGAGATGTTCCAGAAAGAACCTCAGTCGGCATGCGGTTAATAAGATAGACTGCTGCAGCAAAAGCAAATGGCCAGAATGTTTTAGGAACCGATGACTGACTGAGAAGTGTAAGTCCTGTCTCGACAATGTGCCTATGCTTTCTTTCTGAGACTCCATTATGTTCTGGTGTGTGAGGAGGGGTTGTAAGGTGAGAGATCCCTTTGTCGAGCAGGTATGATCGGAGAGCAATATACTCGCCACCATTGTCTGAATAGAGTGTCTTCACTTTGGTTTGGAACCGATTTTCCACCAGTGAGACAAAGGCAACGAAGACTTCTTTTACTTGAGATTTTCGCTTCAACGGGTATAACCATGAGTATCGGGTATAGTGATCTATGATGAGGAGATAGTATTTGGCGTCATCAATGGAGCTGATAGGTGACATCCAGACATCACTATATAGATACTCAAGAGGTTGATGAGAGACAATCGTGTTTGAATGAAATGGCAACTTGTGACTTTTATTGATGAAACAATCAGAACACGATAACTCTGTTTGAGGAGAATGCGAGACAGGTAAAGAAAACTTCGAAACAACATTTTTGAGAACTGATAGAGATGGATGCCCAAGTCTTGAGTGCCATGAAGAGAGGTCGGTTTTTGAGGTCAGTGAGGTGCCAAACGCAGTGATGTTAACCGGCCACTCATAGAGCTCATTCCTAGTTCGGCCTTGGAGTAACTTGACCCCCGTGCTGAGATCCTTCACCTGAAAATGTGCAGGAAAGAATTTCACCGAAACTCGATTAGTATTACATAATCGATAGACAGAGATGAGATTCTTGGTAACATCAGGCACATATAAGACACCATTTAAAGATAGAGGGCGAGAGGGTGTAGGGAGGGAACCAGAACCGGTATGTGAGATTTGAAGACCAGTACCATCTGCGACTTGTACTTCTTCACCACCGGTGTAAGGCTGGTGAAGGGAGAGGTTAGCCAAGTCTGATGTCAAGTGATGGGTAGCACCACTGTCGAGAATCCAATTTGCAGCATTGTACTGTGGAACACTTGCAAGATTGGCTCGTGGTTGCCAAGGTGATGTCGCAGAGAGTTGTGGTGAACCATTTGACTGGATTTGTGGGCATCTTCTAGCACTATGACCATGAACTCCGCAGTACTGACATCGTCCTTGATAGCCACGGCCAGCACTTTGATTCTGGTTCGGCTTGGGTTGAACTGCATGGTGTTGCTGCCAAGTTTGATTGTTGCATGGAGGGTAGCGATTGTTGCCACGGTTTGGGTTACCACTCTGACGAGGGAACGCTGCATTAGCAGTGATAGGAGCAGCAGCTGCGTTAGCAGTGATGGGAGCAGCAGCAACTGCGGTTTGAGTTTGGAGTTTGAGTTCATGATTAATCAATTTTTCATGAATCTCAGTGATCGAAGGAGCTGTGTCGCGAGCCTCGATTTGGTCAGCCATGGACTTGTATTCTTCTGGAAGTCCTCCAATGATGAAGTCAATTTGATCTTCATGGTCTACAGGCTTGCCGAGCAAGGCAAGTTGATCAAACCGAGTTGTGAAACCTTGGACATACTCGTCTATGGTTTTTGTTCCCTTTGTCCAATGATCGAGTTGTTGTTTGATTTGTTTCACATGGCCTCGAGACGGCTTAGCGTAGGTTGAGGCGAGCGTACTCCAGATCTCGGCTGATGTGGTTGTCTTGGAGAGGATGGGCTGAACTGAGACAGAGATAGCACCCAAGAGAGCACTATATATAAGCTTGTCTTGGCGCTTCCAATGTGTGAAAGCCGGGTTTGCAGCAACAACACCGTTGGTTGTTAGGGTCGCAGTCGGTATGGTGAGTGAGCCATCGAGATAGCCGGCAAGGTCGTATCCGTCAAGGAGGGCGTGAACTTGTCGGTTCCACATAAGGAAGTTGGTGGTTGTCAGCTTGGTCACGTTCATCATGTTCACGTTGAGAAGAGATGTTGAATCAGAGACAATGGTGTCTGTAGAAGAGATCGACATTGTCGATGGAAGGTTGACGAGGAAGAAGAAGGGTAAGAGATGGAGGCGGCTACCGAAAAAAAAAAATTTTAGGTCTCTAGTATCGTAGCTCTTGATACCATATTATGGAAAGATCTTCTCATATTATTATGTACGATGAATTACAGTATATATAGATATTGCAGTAGGGTTTGGAGTTATATTATTTACAACATAGTCCTTAATCTATTCTATCTCTTATAATTTCAAGGTCAGATTTTTTTTTTTTGTTTCTTCGGTTCATCCGATCTTGTCCTTCCGTTGCGGGCTATCTCTTCCGTTTAATCTTTATGATAGATAATTGAACCTTGATGAGGTTGGTTGGAAATATATTTGCTTTATTCTCAATCATGGTGTGTTACTGTTTTGTAGTTTCTGATGTTGTTTGGAGATAGAGCTCCTAGTTGTGTTGGAATGTGGACTCTTGATCTATGAAACTTGTTGGAGACTTGAATATTGAATCTTGTTGATGTTGTTAGCTTTTGTTCTTTCCGGATGGTTAATGGTTTTTATGATGATCTTGATAGTAGTATTTTGTTTTGATTTGCTTGAAAGAGAATGCCTTTTGTTTATATGATGTTTGGTTTAAGAGTGGTTTTATGTTGGTTTTTGCAATGTGATTGTACATCGTTTTTGGGTAAATTTTTGGGTTATGGGTTAAAACGCTTTGATATACTTGATTCAAACCCGAAAATCGGGATAGAGATTCGATACCAAAAATCCAACCGACAATAACTGATTTGATATATACCTGACATATCAAAAATATATAACAGTTCTTTATAGGTATTGAAATGGTAAAACCGAATTGATCCGGGTTCAGTATGAACCGATCCGAACCGACTCCAAGGACCTGAATGCCTAGGGGGCAGGCCTAAGAGGGATAAATGAGAATATTTTTTTTGATACCTCTTGGTCTATATAGAAATTGACCCCTAACTAGATGTTGTTTAATTTGTCTTAGCTAACAGAACCCGATAAAATTGTGCCATCGATATAGTTGATAGTATTGAAACAGAACAAAGAAAAATGGTTTTGTTCAGATCGGTATTGCAGGCCCATCAAGTATCAACTACAATAACAACGTTTTCTAAAACTTGGCTTAAGTCCGCTAAAACAAAGTTTTAGTAAACTATAACGATTTTATATGTAACTTTTCGGATTTTACTGACAGTTTATTGATTTTCGAACAAGTTTGATGGTTAAGAAGCTAAAGCAACCAAAGTCCAAGAATTACAAAAAGAAGCAGTACATGCTCTATTTCAATATTTTTTAGCACAAAAACTACTTAACATTGACTTATGGCAAATCATTTCTCGGATCCAGCTTGCATCTCCCTATAACTAGTAGCTCTATTATTGAAGACATTAAGAAGACAGTCACAAGCTTGTCTTGAAGATGGTCTCTCCTGAGGATATTTTTTTGTGCACTGAATCGCTATTTCAAGAACCTGATAAGCTGCTTCTTCTTCGCAAGGCGAAAGCGGTTTAAGCTCTGAATCAATCAACTTCTCTCTCGCTGCAGAACCAGGTAGTGTATCAAGACACGTCTCCACCCATCTAACCATATTGGTCTCTTCATCAAACACTTCATCTGTTGGCTTTTTACCAGTCACAATCTCCATTAACACTATCCCCATACTGTACACATCACTCTTCTCAGTCGCCTTCAACGAGTAAGCATACTCTAGGAAACATAATAACATTAGCTTTAACAGTTGAAAACCAAATCAAGAAACAAACTATTTGTACCTGGTGCTATGTAACCATAAGAGCCAGCAAGCAAACTATTTGACTCTGTGTTGGTGTCATTACTCTCAGTTAGGATCTTGGCCAGACCAAAATCTCCCAAATGTGCTTCCATGTTGGAGTCAAGAAGCACATTACTGGTTTTGATATCGCGGTGAACTATAGGAAAAGCACAATCAAAGTGAAGATACTCTACTCCTTGAGCCAAGCCAAGTGCAATTTTCAATCTTGTTTCCCAATCAAGAACCTGCTTCTTCTTCTCGTGAAGCCAGTCCCAGACGCTTCCATTCTCCATGTACTCGTAAATCAACAGGTTCAACCCTTCTGCTTTGCTAGTGCAGTAACCCATCAGCTTAACCAAATGTCTGTGTCTGATCGTTCCAAGGGTCTTCACTTCTCTGTTAAAGCTCTTGTTTGACATCAAATCATCTTTCCAGAGAATCTTCTTCACAGCAATCGTCTCACCCTTCTTCAAATCCGCTTTGTAAACTTTTCCAGACCCTCCTGATCCAATCATGAACTCGTCGTCAAGGTGATGCGTAGCTTCCATAATGTCTTCCCACTTTATATCTGACTTTGCAACTCCATTCCTGAAGAGAGGAGCTTGTGAAGAAGGAGAAGAGCTTGATGAGAATGTGCTGTTTCCACCTTGCTTGAAGAAGAGGACAACCACTAGTACCATCAAAGCAATAGCTGCTAATGAAGACAAGGCAGAGATGATAACTACGGTTTTTTCACTAAGACCTTGTTGCTTTGATCCACCTCTCTTGCAGAGACCAAGAGGGCTTCCACAGAGTTCTGCATTGCCTACAAAAGCATCTGCATGCCATTTAGAGAACTGTTTCTTTAACCTCCCCTTTAGGTTGTTGTAAGAGAGGTTGAGGTATCCTAAACTCTTCATATCTCCTATTTGGTTAGGAACGTCTCCGACAAGGTGATTGTGAGACAGATCAAGAGATTCAAGCTTATGTAACATCGAAATGGTAGGTGGAATGTGTCCGGTAAAGTTGTTGTAGCTGAGATCTAAAGCACTTTGAAGATCTTGTAGCTGTCCGATCTCAAATGGGATTTCTCCGGTTAAGATGTTTCTCGATAACCGAAGCTCGTAGAGCTTGCTCAGCTTGCCTATAGCTGAAGGAAGCTGACCTGAAATCTGATTCTTTCCAAGGTTAAGTACATTGAGAGCTTCCAAGTTCCCAATCCCTTGCGGTATAGAGCCATTAAGTGAATTACCATCAAGAGATAGCACAAGAAGCTTGGTTAACTTGAAAATCTCAGTAGGGAGTGAACCGGTGAACTGATTAGAAGAAAGCTTGAGCTCACCAAGCAATGGAAGCTCTCCAAGCCATGGAGGTACAACCCCTGAAAGAAAGTTATCGTTGAGATCAATGCTAGTCAGATTCTTACACAAACCAAGCTCTACCGGTATGGTTCCTGTCAGAGAGTTGAATGAGATATCCAATAAAGACAGCTTACTGATCTTCCCAAATGTCCAAGGGATTCTTCCAGTGAACTGATTCTTCCCTAACCTTAACCGGTCGAGGCTCGGAGACTTCCCCAGCTCAAGAGGTATATCTCCCTCGAATCTGTTGTCCGTGAGATCAAACGAGAGATAAGAGCTTGAACCACACAAGGGACTGATGGAGCCATTGAGCTTGTTGTTTGAGAAGTTGATCCTTGTGAGATTCTTGAGGTTGATAAGTGAACTCGGAAGGTTCCCCTGGAGAGAGTTGTTGTAAAGGTGAAGCTGGTCCAAGGCGGTTAAGAAGCCAAAGGAGGAAGGAATCGAACCGGTGAGGTGATTATCAGCTAAATCAAGAAGCGTTAATTGTTGACAGTTACCTAAAGTGGCGGGAATGTTACCAGAAAACTCGTTCTCTCTCAAGTGAAGCCAAAAAAGATTCTTCAATCTTCCAATAGAAGAAGGAATCTCCCCACTGAAATGATTCCCATACGTATCAATCTGCTGCAGACTCGTGCAGTTCCCAATCGCAACCGGGATTTCACCGGAAAACCGGTTCTTATAAAGAACTAGACGTTCTAGTTTGCTGAGAAAACCGATCTCTTTTGGTAACTTTCCCTCAAAGTCATTTTGATACAGACCAAACTCTTGTAGATTCGTTAGGTTAGATATGGATGGAGATAACGTGCCCTTCAAGCTATTGTTGTGAATATTCAAAACCGTGAGTTCCACGAGTTGAAACAACGAATCTGGAATCTGACCTGTGAGCTTATTGTTCGACAGCTCAAGCTCTTGTAATGACTGACAGTTACTGATTTCTGTCGGAATCTCGCCGGAGAGCTGAGTTTCATGCAAACCCAGTAACTTCAGATTTGTGTTGTTAGAACATAAGCTCTTCGGTAAGGAACCAGAGAGAGGATTGCTCTCTAGAACAAGATACTCAAGCTGATTCATGTTCCAGAACTCTTCATGTATCCCTCCGGTGAGATTGTTCTTGGACAAATCCAGGGTTTTGAGATTGTTCAAACCGGTTATTGTCTTTGGAATCGAACCTTGAAGTTTGTTGCCGATCAAATTAAGGTATTTGAGATTGCGAAGATCACCGAGTTGACTCGGTATCTCACCGGAGAAGCTGTTGTTTCCCAAATTGAGTGTCTCGAGGTTTCCGAGTCGACTCAGCTCCGCCGGTAACGATTCGTTGAGGCCGTTCTTCGCCGCGCTGAACAAAACGAGGCTTGTGCAGTTACCTAACTCGGATGGAATCGGTCCTTCGAGGAAGTTATCTTGAAGAATCAAGTACTGAATCTGAACGAGTCGACCGAGTTGACTCGGTATCGGACCGGTTAGACTACATGAGGCTAAGGCTAGCATCTGGAGATTGACAAGATTCCCGAGCGTCTCCGGGATTGATCCGACGAACTCGTTGTTACCGAGTTTTAACGACTTAAGGTTCACGAGTGAACCGAGTTGACTCGGTATCTCGCCGCTGAGTTGGTTAGTGAAGAGATGCAAGGTTTCCAAAGAAGAAGAGAGGTTGGAGAGAGCAGCTGGGATGGGACCCACGAGACTGTTGGATGATAGATCGAGTTGGATAAGGTTATTAAACCGGCCAATCGAAGGAGAGATTGAACCGGTTAAGTGTAAACCGGAGAGATTTAAACCAACGACTACACGACCACCGCACGTGACGCCGGTCCAGTTGCAGAAATTGGGATCATCAGAACTCCAACTCCGGAGAACGTTTTCGTCTTTTGGGTTTGTGACAAGAGACTTCTTCACTTCGAGTAGAGTTTGAAGATCGTTGCTTTGACCCGGTTGACCCGAACCCGAACCGATTGAAAAACAGAGGAAAAACAGAACAAGAAGAAGATAAAGTCGCTGCATTGTTTTGCTTCTTGGTTCTTCAGGAAACAAGCGATGTATGAAAGTGAACGAAGATTCTTGAAGTTACTATGGTGGAGTACTGTAGTAGAAGTGAGACTAGTGTTGGAAACATAGGGAATTGTTGGTGTTTTTATGGTTGAAGATGATGAAAGCGAGATGACTGGTCGTGAGAACGGTGCATGGGTCTCTCTCTCTCTCTCTCTAGATGTTACATATAACACGCTCAAATGTTTGATGTGTGAAGAAGAAGTAAATGCAGATAAAGCTTTGGGATCGGCAGTATAGCCTTTTAAAATGACGACACGCGCGGGTCTCTATTTATATCTTCTATCGTTTCACTTGATTATGATTGTTTGTGTGTGTAATTAAAGGGAAATGAATGAAGCAATGGGAAAGAGCAGACGAAGGTCAACGAGGTTCAGATGAGAGGCATTGGAAAGTGCACTTGCAACTGTCTGATATTTATGTTGCGACTGTGCCAGTGTCTGTATGTATTCTTTCTATATATACTCATAGTAATAATAAGTTTCATTAGCAGAATTTAAATTGTGCATTGCTTTCTGCATTTTTTTTTGAATATACTATATTTTTGCAAAATAAAAAATAAAGATTATCTTCGTTTTTCAATTATTGTGTGTCTATTTATAAAATTTGAAAAATTCTAGTAGTATGTTATTCTTTTTACGCCAGTTCATATATAATATGATTAGAATATATCGTGAAACACAGTAAAAGAACCGTCATTCTATTAGATGTTGTGTCTCATTTCATATACTAGATCCGTTTCAATTTATTTTTCGTGAGTAATAATTTTGTTTTAAAATAAGTGTCGTTTTATAATTTTAATACAAAATTTATTGATTTTATACTTCAATCTATTTTTTTACTGATTAAAATATAGTTAGGTGTGTAGGTAATGTTGTTTTTTTTTTCAAAAATACGTAAACTTAAATGTTTTATTAATCTGTGTACACAAACATAAAACGACAACTAAAATGAAATGACATAAAAATCAACTTGATGAAAATTTTAGTTGTGTAAGTAATGATAATGTAAAATGAGACTAATATCAATTAAATAAATAAGTTATATATATATATATATGATAATGAAATGGTATAAAAGAACTGATATGACTTTGACCATGGCCAGTGAAAGAGAGTGGTTGAGATGACAGAACAGTGACTTAGTTAAAGGGTATTTGTTCAAATTTTCTTCGGTTGTGAAGTGTGTTTAGCTTTTTATTACTCACGAAGCCCTCTCATGAACAAAGGCCAGTTGTCTTTCTATATCTAGATTCTTACGTATGTTGTATATATATATATATATGATTTGGTATATACTAACTGTTGTTTATTTAGACAAAAAATAGGAAATCTATGCCGTTGTGAGAATTACTGAAATTCTAGTATTAGACAAGTATACTCTAAATTTAACAAAACAATCTTAGAAAGTAGAAACTACACCCAAGACTCAAAACCTGAATAGTTAATTCTAAAACCTAAAATAAATGTTTATTTATTTGATATTTTGTCTCTCAATTATCTATATAAGCAACTGTAAAGTCAAAAGGGTTCTCTCATCTAATTTTGTCACCACCATCGAACTCGGCAACACACTAGTCTGTTCGAACTTGTTTCTCTTTGATATTTTCCCGATTTAATAAAAGATTTTGTAGATGTCATCTTTGACATTAACGTAGAAGCATCCACTCTGAATTTTAATCACACTGTGTTCATACACTATAATAAATCAATATTATAGGTTTCTATTGCTTAGAAAGAGACAACTATATGTATTAATGCTATGCTTTTTTTTTTGCTTAAATGATATAGAGATAGGTTTAAATTAAGGTTTTAAACTTTTAGTTAACAAAAAATCGTATTCTTCAATATTGTGTTTTAGATATGTATATAAAAGTATGTTTTGTTTTTCATATTCTAAAATGGATAAGCTTAGCAATATCTGGTTTGGAAAGGGTGTAATGGTGTAATGTCATATTCAATTTAGTTATTTTTAGAGAATGATAAAGTGTGAAACTCCTTTTACTTAGTGTGATGTTCTTATTTGGGGAGATTATTCCTGAAGTATGATCATTCTTAATTTGCATGGTTAATTGACATACATGTAGTTAGGTCAGTGAATCAAATCCAATTGCTTTTACTTGTTTACATACACTTTGTCTAACAATGTCATCTTCTTTTTTTGGCCACTATTGATAAAACCTACCCATAAATAAGACAATATAGGTAATTAATCCCTCTCATAGCATTGGGCTTTTGTTACATTTACATGTCTTGGTCGATCACGTTCATTTTTAATGGTAAGATAACTTTTCGTTAAAGTAATTTAACATTTTAGTTTTACCAACAAAAAAATTATCGTTAAAGTAAATCTTTACGTGTCACAGTTTTGGGATTCAAACCAAGACTAAGCATCGTCAGAGCTAATAAAACTAGAAGCTCTACCAGTTTAAGGGAAAATAAATACTAACAAACATAGTATGGTATATATATATTTGTTTGACGTCAAACCAAACATATGTAAATTAATATAACCAACAATTTTTGGTTTTTGAATTGTAGTTTTCCGAATCTGAAACCACCAAGGTTAGCCAAAACTCCAATTTTACAATAATAATATTATAAATAGGTCCAGTGTCATTGCAGATCAACAAAGCTTTCATAGCTCAGTTGGTTAGAGCACCCGTTTAGTAAGCGGGAGGTCTTGAGTTCAACTCTCAATGAAAGCAATAACTTTTTTCATTATTTTTTTTTCCTAATTTTTATTGTAATTTTTCGAATAAAACTTCCACTACTTTGCGAAGACTTATTTCTAATCCCCTCGTTTTACAGTCTCGCCCTCTCCGATTCACTCGTCGCCGTCGCTATTGTATATCTGATCGGTACGTTCCTCTCTCGTTTTCTCTTTTACTCCGAGGAGATTCCATGGATAGTCTCATTGTCGATGGTGAAAATGGTCCCTTTTTAGGTTTCCCGAGTTTTTTTTTTTTTTTAAACTCAAGCAGGGAACGTGTTCGACGAAATGTCTCATAAGATTAATTCTTGGATTCAGAACATAGTGTCTCATAAGATTTCGCTTCTAATATTGATCTCATCCTTAAAAAACTCTAATTTTCATGTATATTCACCAAGTGTCCCTTTCGAACTATAGAAACTTATTCGTCTGGATCTAATGCTGTTATTTAGTTTCAAGATAGAAAGTTCCTGTCTTTAGAGTCTAACGTTAAAGAAACTGGACCCTTGTGTGTGAAGAACAATCCTTGCTTAGAGTTTGTACCTTTCTATGTCACATTCATTCATTTTGTCTTAGTCCTGTGACTGAAATGTTTTTGTATAACTTATCAACATAGAAAGTATGATTTTGCAAACCAATTGATCGTTTTTCATTGCGTCTTCGCGCTTTAACATGAAGTTTGAAGTAAAGATGGCTAGTGGTAGCCTGAAAAGCCTTGTAACTTCAGCAGTCACTGTTGGGGTGACTGAAGCTAGAGCACGGATTTTCGGACATATGCTTAACCCAACAGGACAGAGGTCTCCTCATAAGATCTTAAGGAAGAAGCTTTTCGGTGATAAGGTTGCAGAGTGGTATCCATACGACATCAAGAATGAGGATCCCAATGTCTTGGCTAGAGAAGAAAAAGAGTACTCCCTATAAACTTCTTGTTTTATTCATTTATTTTGTTCAAGCATGCCTTAGAGTAGATTTGTGTAGAATGAAGCAATGCTTAGATAACATATTTTCATAAGCTCTACTTCATTTGCAAAGAGTGCTTATGTAATTTCTGTTGAGATGATAGCCTTGCGTTAGTTTAGTGTAGGAGAATTGTAATCATCCAAGTGGTTGAATGGCTAACAACGTAAAAGGAAATTTAGGCAGAAGGGTTGAGCATTTTAGATTGATTTAGGGGCTTGGTTCGGGCTTAGGATAATTTATCATAGTGTTCATCTTTGGTGGTTGTTTGCTTCAGTTTGTTCTCTGGCTGTGTCTTCCGTAATTGATTTAGAGAGTCAACAAAGGGAGGATCATTTCTGGTTTTCTCGGTAGTGTATGAAATTCAGGGCTTTAGAAAACACGATTTAGTAACTACTTGTCTTATAACTTGAGAGTGGATTATGTTATGTGATATGCTTATGCAGTGCTGTGTTCTTGCGTTTCTGCGGTGAAATGCAGCAAAGTAGCTTTAGGACAGTAGAATTGATTCTCTTTTTTTTTTTTTTGGTGGAAGATAGTTTTTTTGTCTATAAATTTCACATACGATTGCCTTTTAATTTGAGTTTTGTCTGTTGTAATAGGCGCTTATCGAAGCTTGAGATGTTGAAGCGTCGTGACAAAGGACCACCAAAGAAGGGTCATGGAAGGCGTGCTGCGAAGCGTAACAAGTAGAAAAAGTAGTGATTGTAGCTTCCAAGAAAAAGAGCTCTGCACGTTCAGTATCAGATTATTTTGGTTAATAATGTCAACTAGAAGTTTCTCCACCAGTGAAGTCCTCTCTACATAAAACTTTCATGCTTAAACTGTGGATTAGTTTACAATGATCTCACCTATGCTGAGACAAAGTCGAAAGACATTTGCTTCCCTTTTGACTTGATATAAACGTTTGACGGTGGCTTTTGTTCTCAAATCTTTCTTCTCTACTTTTCTTTATTCTTTACTCTTTAGGATGCCCAAGCTGATATACTTGTGTTGTGTCATAACTCATAATCGTGGATTCAGTTCTAAAGCTTTGCGTATGAGATGAGTTGTCGATGACAAAGAACATGTTATCCATAAATGTTATCTTGTTGTCGCCAATTTTTTTTGGGTAAAAAACTGATAACATTCCACTGAACGGTAGTTTTGCAAAGTTAAAAAAGAAGAAGAAGACAATTTTGAGACGGTGGTAGGTGTAACCTGTCTGCTAATATAATCCACGTGTGTTAAATAAACCAATAAGAAACATGCGGAGCTTCTTCATTGTTCATTGATTCATTCTATTACCACTCCCACCTAAACAAAAAGTTATTTAAAGTGTTGCAAGACTGTCTCAAAGAGATAGAGATGGAGGAAGCTCTAAAGATTCAGTCTTTGTTCATCTATCCGATCAAATCTTGCCGTGGAATCTCCGTCCCTCAGGCAACCGTAACTCAGACTGGTAACTTAAAAGAACAAAACTTCTTCTCTTTGTAACAACTAGTATGAGAAAATTGCCCTTAGATCATTTTCGATATCTTAAATTTAGTGTGTAATATTGTTATGGGTTTGATGATTCCTGAAAAGGGTTTTGTTTGGATAGAAAATAGAGCAGAACTTCTGAGAAAGTGAACTACTTTTTCAAAGAAAATGCTACTAAAGAGGCTAAAATCTTGATAAGATACAAGATTCCCATAAGCGTTAGAGATGGAATGTTGGACTATGAGGTTTGCTTAATCTGTTGAACTGATGTATGCAGGATTTCAATGGGACCGGTATTGGTTAGTTGTGAACTACAA